>JAUTBT010010172.1:0-24461 GCA_032361225.1 Lepetodrilus schrolli
GTGTGTGTGAGAGAGAGAGAGAGAGAGAGAGAGAGAGAGAGAGAGAGAGAGAGAGAGAGAGAGAGAGAGAGAGAGACACGTGCACATAATTTCGCCTTGAAAGTGTTTTCACGTGAAACTTGCTTGAGTAAGAACGATTTCAGACCGGCTTGAGAGACAGTGTGATTGTATGTTCTCAAATCGGTTTGAATAAAATCGAATTCCCCAATTCGAATTTAGGAATACGATTTGAAAGTGGTGTCAGTGTGAACACAGCTTTTGAACCTGTACAAGCTTCATTGCAACTTGCGATACTTTAGCACTAGCACTAATAGTTCATTCAAGACAGCTGTCCTTCCCGTCCAGTTGGAATCATGCTAGGATTAATGATCTTTTCAAATTTATAATAAGATTTCGCGAAATCCCTTATTACATGATCTTACTGACTTTATTTGTATGGATGTTTAGCGCTATATAAATGTATTATTATTATTATTATTATTATACGAGTGTACGAGGATAAACACTTCCGTTACAGCGGTATATGATGATACACTTTTTCCATTACATTGGGTATACGAGGATAAACTCTTTTGATGTATACGAGGATAAACCTTTCCGTTACATTGCGTATACGATGTAAACTCTTCCGCAGTATACGAGAATAAAATCTTCCGTCAGCGGTATACGAGAGTAGGCTACTTCTCGGAATAACGACCCTAGGTGTGGAATATAAGGAAGGTGAAAAACGTTGGTCGCTATTTCGAGAATATTTGGAAGGTTTGACTGATTTAGCTATACCATCGATCAACGCCTCTTAATTGAGTGAATGGAACGTAAAGACAACTGATCAGTGTATTAAGAAAACAGGTTAATATTTATTGTGGCGAATATATAAAAGAACGATAACAAGACAATATTATTTAATTCTAGCACCTTAAAATGGACATTTCAAATATTTCATTCATATATATATATAATGAAAAAAAGAAGAGATATCTTCTTTAGAAAAGGCCTTTCACCCTTTATTAGGGATCTTCAGTTCTACGATGATATTCTCCAGGTATACGAGTATAATCTCCGGTTACAGTGGATATGTGATGATAATCTCCAGTTACAGTGGGTATGCGATGAAAATCTCCAGTTAGTGTGGGTATACGATGATAATCTCCAGTTACAACGGGTATACGAGTATAATCTCCGGTTACAGTGGCTATGTGATGATAATATCCAGTTACAGTTGGTATACGATGATAATCTCCAGTTACAACGGGTATACGAGTATAATCTCCGGTTACATTTGATATGTGATGATAATATCCAGTTACAGTGGGTATGCGATGATACTCTCCAGTTACAGCTGGTATACGAGTATAATCTCCGGTTACAGTGGATACGCGATGATAATCTCCAGTTACAGTGGGTATACGATGATAATCTCCAGTTACAGTGGGTATACGATGATGATCTCCAGTTACAGTGGGTATACGATGATAATCGCTAGTTACAGTGAGTATACAAGGATGGATTCCTCCCTTACAGCTGTATACGAGGATAAATTCTTCCATTTCCGCGGGCATACGAGTACAGACCTGTTCTGTTACACCGGTATACGATGATAAACTCTTCCGTTTCAGTTGGTATACGAGGAACACTTCAAACATCGGTTACTGAAATATTCTCAGCTTACAGGAACAGCTATATGGTATATATTTATTTTCCAACGGGTATACTACCTATCGGCTGGTTTCCATGAAGAAATCATGGAATTTACGTCATAATTAAATGGAACGTCCAGGAAATCATAATTAGAAATACAACAGGATTGCACTCGCGAGGGAACAGACAAGACAATTCGTATTGATTCTGTAAATATCAAGTTTCGCTTTTAAACGGTTCTGAAGTAAAATGTAATGACATTTGAAGCAGGCGTATTTTGAACATGAAGTAATAAATAATAATAATAATAAAAATAATAATAATAATAATAATTTATGGAGCGCCGTGTTCCAGTTAGGTTTGCCACAAGCTCTGTTACACAATGGGTCTATCCACATGAACATAAGTGCGTCTTTAGTCTTTGTCCTTAGGACTGAAGTGTTGAGTACAATAAACATATGAAGTATACTATTAAAATATCACTGAAACCAGATATTCTAGAATTAGTTGTTATTATTTCAGGTCATCGTCGGTCAGGTTAAAATTAGGAGTTTTCGATGACGATGGATGGTAATGTTTGATTAGTTCCCTGGCACAAGTGAATGGATATTGTTCAGGTAGTCAGAGGGATGTTGCAAGGGGAATCCCATCTAACTCACCACACGTCTTCATCAGTCTGTAATGAAATAACATAGCAATCACAAAAACGATCGTATCACATAGGCAATGCTTGTAAACGCATATACTCTCTTAGGACCAGGATATTTTGAGTTTCAATAACTAGAATATGTGGATGTTCTTGCTATAATCGGTCATTACAGATGGATTCATTGATAGAGCAAAACATCTAGCTGAGATAAAGGTTGAGAAGCTACGTCAGATTGCGGTGTCCGTGTTTGAATAATGAAGTTGGTGATAGACTATTGTGATTGATTTCTATATGTAGCGTCAGTCTGGCCACATTAGCACGCATATGTACACTTCCCATACCGTACTCTGGAATGCTCTATTCATAAGACAGGGAAATGTAATTTTAGGAACATATTAAAGCATTACGAAGTATGATACACAACTCACAGACATCGATCTAGTATTGAAATTGAATTGAGTTTGCCTATGTCAAATATCGTTGATCTTAATACGATATTTCCGAGTCTGAGTCCGAGTTCGAGTCCGAGTTCACCAATGCATTTCTTTTATAATTCTGATATCGTGATTATCAATAGGATAGATATACCCCATGTCTGGGTAAATATATCCTTTCATCTCATATATACATTAAGTCGTATGAAATTATATTAGTAATATAAATTAGTGGCATATCAATGGTATATTTCATTACACGCGAAATCTCCTATTTATTATATACTTTTATTATATAATTGTCAACAAAACTTTGAATAGAAAACTATAAATTATCCCAAATGGACAATGTATGCTGATGAGCTGGTAACATGACGTGTCACAATAGATCATCGAACGTTTTGAAATAAAATGGCAACCCTAACGACGAACTAGCCATGAATATTTGTAACGACAAATATCCGGCAAACACACGACGTTACATAACGTTGTGTGTTTGCAGGGTAGAAGTCAAAACAGAATATATTCAATTAATCAACAAACACAAACAGCTGTTACAACTCTTAAACATCGTAAACGGGTAACGTGGCGTATCAAATAGATCAACTAATTGTACGATGAACTGACGAAAGTAGCAGTCGGCATCGTGGTTCACAGCGGGTTCATTAGTACCGAAAGGTGTTCTCTTCACTGCCGTGACGATATCACTTTTCTCAATGCTTAGTATATAATAATGCGATATATATTTAATGTAATTCGAGCATTACTTACATGTAGCCAACATATTGCATCGACTCAATATTAGCTCATGTCCGCTATATGAAACAAAAATTGGATATTATGTTGAAATATTCATATTCACTTAATAATAATAATAATAATAATAATAATAATAATACAATCCAAATATCCACCCTTAATAAGCGGTTGTGTTCCCTATTGACCTTTGTACTATACTGATGTAGTAACATAATGTGTTAAATAGATTATACATTTCTCCGATCGATTATCATACCCTCATCTGCAGCTATTACCATTAGATGCTTTGATCAGACGACAAATGTACGTTTCACTAGTGCCTTTAGTTAACCCTTCTGATGCTACTCAATACTCCTGTCATTGGTTATTTAAACACTATAGCTATGCCCTAGACACGATTCTATTCTTTATCAAAATACTCTTTCAAGGTTATCCACGAAAACAAGTCCATAACTCGAGTGATCATTGAACGCCAGACACTGAATAATTACTGCATTATTTTACCCGCTGTCCATCTCATTAGCTTACTATTGTGACAATTCATAATTACGTGGCGCGATTGACCATTAACTGGGTTCACAAAACTTTGATCAATTTAAGTCTCCCGTGTTTTCTTCTCCCACATATAGTTTTAAGTGCTTCAGAGATCCAATGATGTGTTGTCATACGTGGTAGACTGTGAATACGTAACAGGAGCATATTAATAAAGTTCTATTATTGCATTTGGGTCTAAACTAGGAAACAAAGTAGCATGTACTGTGTGTGTGGGTAAAGATCACATGGGCCTATGAGACACCACCCATCGATACTACAGCACATCGACAGTTGCCACTCGCAATCACTTCGCATGCATGTCAACACAGCAGTAATGTCTTATTTTTCAATATAACGGGGTCATGTGTTCGCGGTCTTGCCTTTAAAAATAGAATGGTGAAGAGTCAAACTACTAAGACATCGAACGTTTTCCTAACCTTCATAGTGTGCCAGTTGCAAACTTATATTTCATTGGTGCATACATCTGATATCCGAAACGTCATAATAAAGTACAGACCGTTGTTAAATACCACGATTCTCTTAATATGCCTTACATACGAAGTTAGGATTTCGTCCAATGAGTAAAACAACTGTATCTAAAAGGTAGTATTTGTTATAACAAAGTGTTCAAAATGTTAGCACTGGATTTATTCCTTATTGGCGCACATATGTACCGTTTTATGGTTATTGATCTGACTTTGACGTCGCGGCGCCCAAACTACAATATCAGATTAGTTTTGTAACTTAAAAACCAATTGCTCTTTTAATCGGAGATGAATGCAGCGGACCCGCTTTGATTCCTCGCACATCTGACCCGAGTGAAGAGAAACACATGTTTGACGAAATGAGATTGCTACTGTGAGACCATCATCTCTGGATATAGTTCCAGTCAAGCACCAGATAGCCCTGAGCCAGTTGAGTTGAGAAGCTAGAACTGAGTACAGCAAACACAAATATGGCCTTCCAAGAAAGCAGGGCTTAAAGTTTTACAAACATTGTCTCATCTTCAACTGTCGATTTTACTGTAATAAAACAAGAAGAAAAACAATTTAAAAAAAGCAAGGATGTGTAATGATATCTGAAAAGGAATAGTAATGTCGGACACTAGATGAGAAAGGTTTAAACTAAAATTCATGCCAATCTTTTAAAGTTAACATTCTCTCACTACGTTCGTAATATATTAGGTCATGTTTCAACGCGAACAGTTTTAATACTAGTATTTAATAGAGTATTTATATACATTGATACATATATAAACAAGTAGTTTCATAATATGCATGTAGGTACGTTTGTATTCCTGCTGTGACATTTACCGACTTCTCCAGAGCTAATATTACGTGTCAATCTTTGTGGCGTAGGTGTGCGGCATCGTCTGCGATGAAGCAAGCCCGGGGTGCTTGTTTGACAGTCCTGTGATTACGTACAGGCCGCCAACAGGTCCACCTACACCTTCCTAAGAACACCCAACACAATACGGCTAACTCTTATAACACATATTAGGCAGTATGTACATTTAAATAACTACACGTACTAAATTATATTCTATACGAGTAGCCATATCCTGACATTTAGGCCTACTGTAATGAATATTATCAAGTGTTCTTCTCAAAGCTGGTATTTACTGTTGACAGGCAACACTAACAGTCGTAGAGTTGGCAATGGCTTGTATGTATGTGTATATATGTATATTACCTGCTTCCGTTGTCTACGTGCCTCGTAAATATGAAGCTAGTCCTCGAGGTTATCAAAGATGATCGATTTGGTTCCATAATGTAATCCGTTATGAAGTAGATATTGATTGATCCTACGTTTTTACTCAGGCCGATCTTTCCAGTGGTAGATATTCAATGGGATGGTCCTCAAAGGTGTAATTCTTTGAGCGTATTTATATGTTTTGGCTAGTTAGACATGGCGGTGATGGAGTTATCATCGCCTGTATAAGGTGTAGCAACCACTCCAAGTTACTGAGTTATCATAGGCTGTACAAGTTGTAGTTATCAATCCAGGTGATGGAGTTATCATGGTATGTACAAGGTGTAGTTATCACTCCAGGTGATGGAGTTATCATGGTCTGTACAATGTGTAGCTATCCCCCCCAAGGCTCCTAGACCGCTCTGGCAGTAATATATCTATCATGGTCTGTATAGCTAACGTTCCAATGGTTCAAGTTAAACGTAGCTACTCCAGTAGTTAAGGAATGAGCAAGTTCCGCGGAGATGTATCCACTGCTGCAGGCTACTTGTCTACGTAAGCCTGCAAGCAGAAGACGGAAAATCAATGGGGACACATGCTTAAACATCTTCAAATGCCATATGCTATCTCCACGTGACGCTGGGTCTACACGGTATGCTTGTATTGGTGTGGATAATCAGTGTCGCCGTAGCAGGTGGCGCTATGCGTGCTCCAGAGAAGGAACCACGCTCACATTTACATGTCACATAATGACAGTATCATTCAATCCTGTGCTGAAACATGCTCTGCTAGAATCGGAAGAAAACGCGTTGATAAATTGCTTTGTAATATTCCGTCGCAAAAGTAAGCTACATCTAATTCATCAATAGTGGACATCTTTCTAGAACGCGAGTAGAACAATGCTATTCTTAATTTTAATCTCAGCTTCTTTAAATTACTCTCAAGGCCAAAACCTAAGGACGACACGTAGTCTTCATTGTCTCGCTGACACTTTATGACCTTTGAGAAATGGGAAGCTACATTCCAATCAAATACGAATATTAATGAGCAGTGAATGTGGGTTTATTGTCGCAAATGCTCTGTGCCTTATGGGCTTGGTAAAAAGTTCGGATCTAGTGGGCGTGTACGTTAATGTATCATCATTCTATTCGTTTACAGATAGAATGTATTCTGTATCCCTAAGACCAGCATGGGCTTTATATACACATATTTATGTGCACACATTAGTCATGGAGCATAGGTACGATATGTAATTTCCGTTTTTTGTGGGTTGCTCATACACCCAAGTTAAAAAAATGTGTTTTTTTCCCGCCTGAAATAGAGTGCGATGGTAATTTTTTAGCCCAAAATTCCAAAAAAATATGTTGTTTTTTTGTGTGTTAAAGTTAAAGTTAAAGACAAAGTTTTGTTCCAACCTGAAATATGGTGCAAAGGTAATTTTGTATCCCCAAATCCAGAATTGTCGCCCAAATCATATAATTTCACATATCAGGGCATGTAGACTATGCAGAATAATTATTTTGATGTTCTGTAGTGTATACTGTACAAGAAAAAGTATGTTCCTAAGAAATTAATTTATTTTCATCATGTCAAACGGATTCGTTTCCGTGGTAACATATGTATAGTTAGAGATGGCATGTGAAACAGTAAATTGAACATATCTCACTGAGTTTTTAGATAGAGGCACGGAATAGATATCATAATGGATATAGTGCATGGTGCATTAGTATTGAATGGGCCATATCATAAGTAAGACATTTGAATATTTAGTAATTTTATATATATTCAAACTTTCGCAAACAATATCTATATTGTCTATTTTCAAATGCTGTGGAAACTATGGGAGAAACACGTTCAAGACCAAACATAATACACCAACATTTTCTAAAAACAAGAACATTTATCGCCATACCAAATTTGATTAATTAATCATTAATTACATAAATGGAACATTTCACAACTTCCGCATTTCGTTATAGAAACAGATAGCAGTAGTCGAGTGTTACTTGTTATTTAGAAAGAGACTTGGCAGATGTTGATTTCAGAGTAACCAATGTCAATACCTACCAAACAAATCAATTATGATGACCGTTTTACTTCATTCAACGATGTGCTGTTTTGATCAGACCTTTTCAGTCTGTCATCTAGAGGGTGGCTTAAGCCAACTTTCAACTAATCAGAGGAGAGTACCGCTTGTCTATTATAGGCTGAGTTTGAATGCATCTAGTAGGCAGTGGATACAATTGTCGATACAATTATAACTAACAAATGTGAAATGGTGACAATCATGTAAATCCTTTCCCTACGCACTGAAAATACATTCGCGACAGATAAAATAGAGTGACAACTCGTGCGGTGATCTACTCAGAAGTGTGTGTGAAAATGGCGAGTGGAAAATCTACGGTGTATTTTCCAGAAAAATCATCATTTATTATTTCGCGCATGATGATATATTATTGTTGTAATTATGAAGTCTAGATCTAAAGCGATAATGTTGTAATAATGGTATGACCAATTATAAATAATGTTATAAATGATATCATGAAGATAAATTAGATATTGTATTCAAAATTATCACCACCAAACTAGATCTAAACGAGATATGTTGCTAACATTACTAGCTTATCGAGAGTGAACCAAGGTTGATTAGATCTAATAATATAATAATAGTAATAATAATAATAATAATAATAATAATAATAAATATGCCGAGATGAACCACGTCTATACAGTCATTGTTGACAACTATTTCATGTCGTCGAGTGCATCGCGGTTGAAATATTTTCTTACTGAACTTATCCTGGCTTTAATAATGAATCCCAAACCACGACTTGGTAATATTCTTGTCGCACAATGTAATTGCTGACATTGAAAATTAAATGAAGAACGAGCGTGAACCCGTGACCATGAAAATATTGGCGCAATTAACTTAACATCCCGATAGAATACCGTACGTTCTAGTCACCTAGGCTATTTTCGTCTGCCATGAATTTTACATGTTGCAAAATTTCAAACACTGTTTATAATCACAACACTAATACAGAAACATAGCGAAATAACGATTTTGTCGTTCTTTGTCCTCGTCGAAAGCAGACCTTTCGGAGCTAAAACAGGTCAGCATGAATTCTTAGCTTCCATCCTGGCTCGCCACGCCGACATCAGTGGATCCATTGCTTCCTTCTGGCGATGTCACTTGGGAACTTGAAGTAATGTATTCCTGGTGTCTTATTTGAAGAACTTTTGCTATCCCATGCAACTCATTAAACAATATTGCTCACTGCTGTACTTAATGATTGCATAGCAACATGTCTGACGCCCTCGCCTTTGACGTCACACGATTCGGATTTCACAACGAGGCTCCAAATATGAATGCAGGAGTACATCATTTTTAGGGAGAGTATTTTGGCTACAACTTACTAATTATGATGAATATTTTATTTGTGTTTGCATGGAAATGCTTGTATTTAACCATATTACAACATATTAAGTTATCATTTTTTAGAGTAGTCTCCTTTAATTATATCATAAATGACGGGAACTGTATATGATTACAATAATTCAATTGTTAGTAGAATGTATCATGGTAACAATGTGAGATTTGTATAGGCTTCTGTTTGTGCTTTTGTTTTACAGCCACAGTTTTAATATGAATTGACAATGATTAACAGTATAAAATGCTTGTATAGCGAGTATACCCTATTGAAAATATACTGCCACGTTTCCACAGAGTTTATAAGTAGACAATTATTTTGTCAAATGTTGCTTTTATGTAAAGATTAATTAAAATACATAAATTGTATAATTAAGAAAGTAAGATATCAAACATCAATGCACTGATTAATTACCTCCATTTGTTACCATGTCCATGTCTCTATCCCAAGAACTGCGATATTGTCAATTAACTGTTTTTACCTATCAGTCTGAATTTATTGTATGTTACCATAGAAACGTCTATTGTGCCAAGTTACGAATAGTTTAAAGTAATACATTCGGTAGGGCAATAATCTTCTTTGATTGTAGAGTATATTGGTGTATTTTTCTAACTTGAAAAGCCTCCCCGTTAGTTTCCACATAGCTAGACAAATATGATTTATCTTTTACAAGAAAATGCATTTAATTAAAAAATAATAAATATAAAAGTGAGATATGGCAATCATATAGTAAAATACTATGCAAAAGCTCATTTTGGTACCATATCCATGTCTATATATATATATATATATATATATATATATATATATATAAAAGACTGGGCGAGATATGGCCAATTTCCTGTTTTACAGGCTGTCTCTAACTCTGTATGTTACCATGGAAATGGATCCGTTTGACAAAGTGCAAACAAAATACTATCTTGGAAACATTGTGCCTCTTGTACAATGGACCCTACTAGTTATTTTGACAACTATGAAAAATCTATAAACCTGGTCGTGGACATCAAAATGAACCTTTAATATTGTCAAGATAGGTAAATGTACAGTGGCGGCCATCTTGAATTCTGGCCAGAATTACATGAAACAAATGTCACAAGTTGAGGGCTATATTCTTTAACATTAACCTAATGTTAGACATCAAAATAATAATACTACGATTTTGGCGGCTATTTTGATTTTTGGCTCAGAAATTATATGTGTACTATATTTCAGGCTGGGACCTATTTTTAAAAACTAAGGTGTATAAGGAACACACAAACATCGCTTGCATTCATCAAAAGACTTGCACGGAATCCCCTATGCTCCCTGACTACATATTAAGACACGATGTATTATTCTCATTATATGAAAATAGCACGATAACATTTCATCAATTCAACGCAATAACTTCATCAAAGAAATAGTATGAAGATTAAATTGTGTATACTCATGACTTCTAATATAATCATTCATATCCCAGATATATATATATATATATATTGATACCACAACTAAATTTGTAAGGTACGTATGCACAATTGACATGAGTATCGGCAATCTGGTGCGCAAGAACGCAAAAGATTAATATCCAATAAAATTGTTCGTTTTATCGGACATCTATTAAATAATTAATGAGTCCGCCATTTTATTTGTCTATAAAAGTGCTTCCACGTGAGAGCCACTGTCTAGACACGAAGACGCACGGACCAAATTACAATGAAACAGTGTCAGTTGCTTATTAATGCACATGTAATTGGTTATCCCTCTCTAAGGCGAGCACATATACGGGATATCTTTAGATCTATGTAATGGAGGGTAGAGGGAAATAAGCAAGCTGCCGTCTACCCCTATATGTGTGTGTATATATATATATATGGTATTACAGTATAGTTTTGCTCTGAATTATTATAGTAATAAATAGTACGAGAACGCTTGCGTCATGCCGCTGTAACATCGTATTGTAAGTACATCGCCAACACGTCACTAACGAAGGGATTAACAGAAGGGGCACATGACGTCATTGGCATTTTGCCAACTCACTTAAATACTGTCTCATAAAGTATGTTAGAATGTATATTGTTCAACATATATGGTAGATTTCCATTGTGGAATAACTTTTCGATAATCAACAGTCTTGATTTGTCATTTGCGTTAAAGCGATATTTCTTTTTTTTGTAAATTGATGCTGCAGCTATGGACATTCGTAGATAGTTGTGACATATGATGCTATGATAAGAAAGAAGTATAGACGAGACAATATAAATAATGCACTGTTAGGCTGCACTCCTGTATACACGTATGGTTGAAAGGATAGCTAGTCTGAATGTTGTTATCCGGTGTACAGACGGATCCTCATTACGGTTAATTCAAGTAGGTCTGTGGTCACTGAGCCCGACGCGTCGCTGCATCCTCAATAAAACACGCAGAGGAATCATAGGTGACGTTCCACCTGGGGAAGAACTTCTGAACATCCTAGACAACACATGTTACACGTTCCACGTGTCTGTACACGTGAGACCGTTCTGCTCATTAAGATCTACCTTGATATCATGATAAGCTTAGTTATCTTAATTGTCCATAGTGATCTTAATTGTCCATAGTGATCTTAATTGTCCATAGTTATCTTAATTGTCCATAGTGATCTTCATTGTCCATAGTGATCTTCATTGTCCATATTTATCTTCATTGTCCATAGTTATGTTCTGTTATCTTCATTGTCCATAGTTGTATTCATTGTCCATAGTTATCTTCATTGTCCATAGTTATCTTCATTGTCCATAGTTATCTTCATTGTCCATAGTTATGTTCTATTATCTTCATTGTCCATAGTTATCTTCATTGTCCATAGTTATCTTCATTGTCCATAGTTATGTTCTGTTATCTTCATTGTCCATAGTTGAATTCATTGTCCTTAAACGTAGTGTTTTAATTACATGATATCTACATCCCTAGTTATTCATTCAAATTGTTTATAATAATATGTTGCAACTGAAATACATATTATTTTCCCGAAACATAGAGAAAACATGAAATTCCAAATACCCTTGTATAACGTAGGTCGACAACCGGAAGAGTTGTAAACACATCAGGAAAATATAAAACAATTTATTAATGCATAGTATGCTCTGTGTGTACCAATATATTTTATTAAATTTTAGAAAGCTATGCTAAACCGACCAGCTCACTCTCCGATGATTCGGGTGCAATCTATGCTATGTCGAGTCTAGGGAATGGTCTACGGCACTGCGTGTGTAATTATAATGACACATGTTGGTCAATACGCGCACATCGAGGATTAAGTATGATCTGTTTCAAGACACATCAACTAAATATATGCTATAAAGCGCCGATCAATGTATTCCCAAAGAATAATAATAATAACAATAATAATAATAATAAGGACATTTATATAGCGCTGGAATCCACACAAAAGTATGCTCAAAACGCAAGAACAAGTGGAATGAATGAAACGATAGTAGCTAATATTGTTTGAACAGGAAAGTATGCCTTACAACAAGGTATCCATTTCAGTATTCCATACACGAACTGCAATTTATTGTTTTTAAAACACGGTCAATCTATGGTAATTCTAAAATATAAACACGTAGACATGTTTCGTATACAAACTAATATTATTTTGGCATTGAGCAGCTACCTACAGCTGGTATTTTACGTATGACGACAGCTGAGAACAAGGACGAATTGCCTGTTGGTGTTCACTTGACATAACTAGTTTCTTCCTGCATCGTGTCACATTGTTGTTGTGCTAAATTAAATGTAATACTAGTAGATGGCATTTTGTAAGTAAAAACATGCTGTGAATTAGAATGGCACGAAGGATCATGTTGGAATGGTATTACTACCTGAAGTATGCATGCACGTATGATAGCCCGTATACCACTGCCCGATATACCAATGGCAATTACCGTCGTGTATGAATAGTGCTGTAACACTAGAAACTGCAGGAACTACTTTTTGTGTGGTCACGTGATTATAAATGTATTAGAACGACCTCATCAACAGGATTATTGTCGAGATTACAACGTGAAGTAATGTTTCCTAACGGAACAAGTGTCCTGAAAATGTTACGAATAAAGGTCTTAAAGGCATACCTGATAGAACTGAGTTTACTGTTCCTCGGACATTCAACGTTACATCAGGATCAAGATATTTGCATTACACCCCCCCAAGAATGTAGCCGGGTGTGATATAAGATGCTCGGCTAGCGGGGTTACCCCTTTGGCTCATACGGTAGAGCGTTGGACTCGGGTTCGAATCCCAGAATCGGCATGACCCTCTGTTACACGTATTTTATTGTTTTATTAAACAAAAGTGCATGTAGTTGTATATTGTTTTAATAGAGTAACATATCACGTATTTTCATTTGTACTCGTCAAATATCAAATCATACTATCTCAAATTAAATATAATGCTATCGCACGGAAACTGGTTTAGTGTTTTTATATATTGCTGAATAATACTGAATTAAATATTATGGCATTTGAATTTGTTATAGAAGTTTTTATTACGAAAAGAAAAGAAAAAAGACTACTGTCTGTCGTATGGTATATGTTCTATTTCTATGTTCTATATTAATCAGTAATAACGTTTTTATGTCTTTATGTCTTCAATCCATATACCAAACTAGTGGCAATATAAAATACAATATACCTTCCTACACAGTCACGCTTTTAGCTATATATTCGTGAAACACATCAGTAACGAGATTGTAGGTATATTTCAGTAAACGTGTAAAGTTACAAATATGTACACTGTATTGCTATATTTGTCCGCGGTACTGTTAAAAATAAACAAATCGTGCGCATCACTAAGATGACGACATGCCTCTAATAGTCCACGGTACCCTTTACGTCAATCTTAGCAATGATGTCGTCTACTGTTGGAGTTAAGTATTACCGTAGAGTTACCCCATCTTGTATGTGAGAACTCCAATTAAACCAAGCAATTATTTGAGTTATTATGCGTAGTGCATATGCGTAGAGAGAGAGAGAGAGAGAGAGAGAGAGAGAGAGAGAGAGAGAGAGAGAGAGAGAGAGAGAGAGAGAGAGAGAGAGAGTTAAAGAGAGAGTTAAGAGAGTTAGAGAGAGAGAGAAAGAGAGAGAGAGAAAGAGAGAGAGAGGGAGAGAGAGAGAGGGAGAGAGAGAGAGAGAGAGAGAGTTAGAGAGAGAGTTATAGAGAGTTAGAGAGAGAGTTAAGAGAGAGAGAGTTAGAGTTAGAGAGAAGGGGACCAATAGGTAAACTGCCATCAGTACCATGCAAACGTTAATATATCTGCTCCTTGATTTATCTGTAACTTGAGACAACGATCTCATGATGGGTTGGGTTACTGTTCTAAATTCGTACACTTGGAAAACAGCATCACGTACATGATGTCGAGTTAAATATTGCGAAACTCCACACAGCGGACTATATCCTGCCATGTGCAGTGTTGACATACATCTCGAGTAGTACTTCCGGTATTGAAGACGCTGTTTTCACCTGCAACACTGACACATGCTGCATCACAGCACCCACGTCCTGCCGTGTCCGTACCTGGCGTGACGGTTCACTCACGTGCCCCGTGTTTCTCCGCTATGCTGTGTGAATGTCATATGTTTGTTGCCATTTGCTCAACAAGCAATCAAACAACACCATCTGATGTGGTGCATAATGTTGCCAAATATTCGTGCATCGTGTGCTCATTGACATAATAACATGTATCTGAAAATAGCCTTCGTTTGTTTTCAGTTATATCTATGACGTAGTTAGACAAATGTCACTTGTGTTATTATGATACATGATTGCAAACACAATCCACATTGATCCACCATTTTAATTAATTACTTAATGAGATAATCGTTGACATCTCGCCACACCAGTTCACAAAGCACGGCAGCCAGCCTATTAAAGTGAACTCTAAGACCGTGACTATATTCCCAGCTATGTTCTGGTCAGTATCGTTCATGGACATGTAGTCATACCGTCACGTTCGCACCTCGAATTCCATCCTCGCAAAACGGATCTCGCGTCATATGTTTCCCTTGAATGGGAGCCTAGCCACAAAACAGACCTCTTCACAAGTTGTCGGGGCTGTTTATGAAGGAGAAAAAAGGAAAGTTTGTGAGTAAATCATATTAACTGATCATAGAGTGGCGCAAATCAATCAGAAACATCGGTTATGAAAACAAATCAATGGCAGGAATCGTTCTCTTGTTTGTTATTAACGAATATTGGTATTGCTGGTGTGGGACCCATACAATAGGAAGACGAACGGCTTGTCGGGCTGTTACTATGAGCGCGGACGTCGGTGTTAGCTAATGCATCATAAACCTTGCTAAAAGTTCGCAATTGCTGAGGTCCGAAACACATCATGTTAGCTTTCTCTAGGCGCCATTGTTAGAACACCGGTTTATCATTATTAAACCTTCTGGACAACTGAGTTCTTAGCCAAGCATGCTCTTCTCGTAAACAAGAGTAGTTGTACTATTACTGCTCTAGTATATGAAGTTAATATGTTTCATAACGTATACATTTCTCGGTAGACATAAACAAATTATTCTGTAGTCGACATTTACTTTCACTGGAACTTCTCGCAAACACGGAACATTCCATACTATATATGTACATGTACAGTTAGTAGACTTATATATAATTTGTGTTCTATGTTTCAGAGAGTTCATGCAGAATGTGTTCTATGTTTCAGTATGTTCATGCAGAATGTGTTCTATATTTCAGAGAGTTCATGCAGCATGTGTTCTGTGTTTCAGAGAGTTCATGCATAATGTGTTCTATGTTTCAGAGAGTTCATACAGCATGTGTTCTGTGTTTCAGAGAGTTCATACAGCATGTGTTCTATGTTTAAGAGAGTTCATACAGCATGTGTTCTATGTTTCAGAGAGTTCATACAGCATGTGTTCTATGTTTCAGAGAGTTCATGCATAATGTGTTCTATGTTTCAGTGAGTTCATACAGCGTGTTCTATGTTTCAGAGAGTTCATACATAATGTATTATATGTTTCAGCGAGTTCATACATCATGTGTACTGTTTCAGAGAGTTCATACAGAATGTGTTCTATGTTTCAGAGAGTTCATAGAGCATGTGTTCTGTGTTTCAGAGAGTTCATATAGCATGTATTGTATGTTTCAGAGAGTTCATACAGAATGTGTTCAATGTTTCAGAGAGTTCATACAGCATGTGTTCTATGTTTCAGAGAGTTCATACAGAATGTGTTCTATGTTTCAGAGAGTTCATACAGCATGTGTTCTATGTTTCAGTGAGTTCATACAGCATGTGTTCTATGTTTCAGTGAGTTCCAGTCAGGGTATGAATTCAAACAGCGACCACAGCCTGCTACTGTCCGCCCTATGTCTCCAGGAGAACGGCCAGCTTAACCAGGACTGTTTAAATGGCAAGTAAACAGCGATTAGTGGAAACCTTACACTAATGAAACCTATAGTCTTAGATTAGACATAATTTGAAGATTACTGTACGTAGATTAATAGGTGAGCGATGATCAGTTAGCATTACTGATCTGGCCTCAGACTACAATTAATCCATTTTCTGGTTGACAACTTGTGGAAATGATGTCAGAAAACAGAATACTCTATGAGATGGGCTGTGGCTTGCTTGCAAGTACAATGTTTGTAGATTTTTGCATGTGAAATGGTAGATGAGAGTTCAAATTGTCTGAAGGAAAGCTTCATTTGACCGAGGTTTTCATAAAACTGTCGGCAGATCTGTTAAGTTCAGCCATCTGGAGTGCAAATTCTTGGACACTATAATCTTACCTTAGCAATATCCAGATAATTAAAAGTATTACATAAAAAAAATCAGCCGAGCACTATATAATCAGACAGCAAATTAAAAAATATATTGTATACACCATATATTTACTAGGATATTTTCTGTAAGTGCTAAATAGTGATAAACAAAGAAGGACATTAATTGTGGTCTGAGGCCATCTGCAGTGTCGTGATGTACGAAGATATGCTGGCTTCGTCGTGACTAGTTCATTGCTTTGTCAACTCCATATATGGTATACCTTACGTAGGCGGCATTATTAAAGTGTACCATTTACTATAGTATGTATGTGTTGACACCTAATCGCAAATATGAACCTGTAAGGTGACCGAAATATCAAACTATTGTCTCCATGCGATTCTCTACGTTATTGTCCGTGACTAATCTACAGACCAATCTAAATGGTAGGTGTACTATGCAATGTTCGCCTTATGTACTATACTAGATGTACTACATGTACTATACTAGATGTACTAAATGTACCATACTTCTTTCTTTTTTTAATTGAGGTTTAGAGTCGCTTTCAAGATTATTTCACTTATATCGCGATTTGTCAGTATTAGGGCAGGAGGAAACCCGCAACATGCGTAGCGCTGAATGTTGCAGTAAACCTGCGAGCACCGGCTGGTACTGCCACTCTACAGACATCGCATCCTATCAATATCGCGTCAGAAAGGTAACTTTCGAGAACATTTATGCCCGGCCCCGGAGGCGGGATTTGAACGTGGAACCTTTGGCTCCGAAGTCCAACGTTCTACCACTGCGCCACCACCCGCTACTATACTAGGTGTCGCTCTAAAATGTGAATGTCTACGTACAAATACGAGCAGGCGTCCTGGAAGTAATTACTGAAGAATATTAATTAATTAGAGATAATAATAATTAAAATAATAATAATAACATTAATAATACTAATACTATTATTATTATCATTATTATTACTTTTCTTCTTATTATTATTAATAATTGTATTATTAATAATAAAAGTAATAATAATAAAAGTAATAGTAATAATAATGATAATAATAATAATACAAGTAATAATAATAATATTAATAATAAGAAAAGTAATAATAATACTTAAATTATTATTATTAATAATAATAATATTAATAATAATAATAATAGTAATAGTAATACATTAATAATAATAAGTATTACTAATACGTTATTTTTCAGTAAATGAAAATATGTTTGCGTGTTTCAGCATTTGGCTCCAGGGATCTATACAGAACGTTATACTCTGCAGTGCTGTCACCAGATAGGTGAGTTTAACCTTCTAAGTACTGGAGGTAACCGTCATTGCCCTATGTCGTATCCCTCTGGTTAATCAAGCAGACAGAAGGTTAAGATAGTATGTCCGTGTAAATAGACCTACTAAATAAAAGCCGCACTCTTATACATGCTCGGATGTTAATATGATAAAAGCTACGTCACAACTCTCTATTGGAACATGGAAAACATATATAATAGTGTTATTTGCATACATAGTATACTGCAGTATGCTGCGTTTTAATTCAACGTCTTTCCTCTGCCATCACAGCCAACCATTTAATGATGCGGCAGTAACAAACAAACACAACTGTTGATAAGGAAATTACACATTTTGGGGTTCACAGCGGAAGCTAATGTCAGATAGGTTGTCATGTTCACACTATCTGTCTAATAGCACAGTAATCTCAAGTAATGAACATTGAATGCATTATTGTGAGCTGTTTCTAAAAATGGTATTAGATAGCTGTGGTGTGTTGTAATGTCTGTTATCATCAAACCATCGATACAGCCCTCTAACCATCTAACAAAATATACCATCTGTATTCCAAATACCAAATATGATTTGAGATAGTATACATCTGAGTAAACAGATTCACATTTTAATTTAGATCATTTTCATTATGCATTTAATTACATATTATATCAGATTTAAAATAGGCGCATTTTGTATCTAGCTTCGACCATTTCGATATTCCTGAATTCAAACAGACACATTCCCGTTTTAATAAAGCATATGAGTTTGTGGTATTGAGAGTCATGTGACCAGTATGGACCAAAGTCAGTATGTACGGTCTTGACCAGCCCGGAGCCAGTGATATACTGTCTATCGACTGGCTCTTCTGACCGTCGGCTCATAAGCGTTGTCTTTAATTCAAATCGTTCAAGCAATTAAATCAGCCTCCTTAAGAACGTGGCGGCGACCTGTAGCTAGACGTAGAGGCCATCGTATATTAGAACCTATGTAATTGCTCGCTGTATATCAGACGCCAATCTATCGACGTCTGATTTCTCTATGATGGTTGTGGGTTTATATGAAGCTATTTCCTGTACGATTGAGAAATGTCCAATTCAAAGGCAGCGATATATAATCCTATCAGTAATATGTAAATCTGGGGCAGGTGACGCTCTCTGCCCTTCTGATGTGTTCTGTCCTCTCTCCACCATCACCAGATGTAGATCAGCTTCAGTTAATCATGCCAGAAGACCCAATGGTGTTGTGTGGGGCAGCGATACTGGTATACATTTCTACAGGGCTTATTACGCCAATCAATCCAAGAAAAGTTAGAAAAGTACACTAACTACAAGATCATCTTCAGCTTTATGAAATGGCCAGGACTTCTCGAAAATAACCACGTCAGAACTCAGCTCTGGGATTTTCCTGAGATGCAGTTTCAATTCTAAGTTAAAATCTCAGACAAGTCATTTCTGTGACTTAAATTTGTTTAGAGAAATCAGGCCCATGTGTTAAATTTCTGACGGGCTCAGAGTGTTGATACTTATTCGTAATCATCTGCAAAAACACTACACCGTTAGTAAACAATAAATCAAGTAACATTGCTGTTGATGTAGCTACAGTAAAATATGAGCTGGTAATCGGAAAACTTGATACATGCATTTCATTTCCTCGTTGAAGCAAAAGTCGTGTTTAAATTGAAATGGATATCGCGAAAGTAAAATCATACTTAAAAACAAAATTTCATTCATTTCTATCCTAATTGCTTGGTATTATGTACTTTTCGTCATTTAAATAGAAGATCTCATATGAGTGATCATATTTTACTGAATTTATTCAACGAGTTTAATAAATTCAGGAATATATGAACACGAATGTGAGATTCTATTAATCACATTATTGTAGAAACTATTGTAATATCAATGTTCACTCGCACACGCTATAAAGGCAAATGTCTTGGGATCTGGGTTAAACTACGCAGAGAAAATATAGTTCCCAATAAATATTTAAATATAATAAATGTGATTGCATATTTAATTGAAGAAATTATTAACCAAGTATCTTTAGATATCGTCTATATCCTATACTTAGGGATGGTCTTTGTAGTAGATATCTAAAGACACTCGGTTAATAATCTCTTTATCATCGAATGTCAAGCTAAAATACTTCTCTATAAGAAGAAAACATCAACGTGTGAATCGATTTTTTAAAAGTTACGCGTAGGAATACATGCAGGTAAGTAAATTGTATATATTGTAAATACACTAAATTTAGTCGATTAGCACATAGATTATAATTGTCATATTGTTTACTATTTCCATACGGTTAGCATTTATAAATAGTAGAATGACGTCACATGTGAAATTAGCTCCCTAATTTGCATAGTTATTAGTCAGGCAAAGTAGCATGATAAACGAACTATCTGTATACTTCCTTGTTCTCGTAAACTTACTTGAATTGAATTCTTATTATTGGTTATTTCAAGGTACATTGGTAAGAGTTTAATAAATAATATATTATTGTATATGCATGGACATAATATCTCGCAAAATTCAACATATTATTTAGAAACAAATGGTATAAACAGTGTAAATAATATTTATCATCTAATGGAAAGTTGAATATGCACATTATTTACACTGTTTTTGCCGTTTTTCTTTCTAAATAATAAGCAAGTATACAGATATTTCGTGTATCATGCTACTTTGCCTAACTAATAACTATGCAAATTAGGGAGCTCTGATCGTGTGTGACTACTATTTATAGATACTACTATATGGAAATAGTAAACAAAATGACAATTACGATCGCAAACTAGATGTGCTGAAACTCGTGGAATACAAAGATTATCCCTAAGTGCAGGATATAGACGATATGTAAAGACACTCGGTGAATAATCTCTTTATATAAAGTAAAGATTTGACACATGCATGCATATATTGAAGAGTATATGATGACATTGCTTCCCAATCTACTAGTCAACGTACGATTAAATCCAATGGCCCAATATAAATGATAGTCCATATATGCTATAGATAAGTACTGCGTAAAATACGGTGAAAATTTAAGTTTAATTAGACTGAACCGTATCTAGTTGTTATATATAATTGCATGTCTATACATTATATATAAATATGGGTGGGGTTGTCATGCTAAATAGAAACTACATGGCAATTTATCTTTTGGTTTATCGTGTCGTTGTTCACCAATGAAAACTAGCATTGCTGTCTGCGATGGAATGGACAAAGATTCTGACCCTTTCCTGGTGTTAAATTGCTCATTTGTAGATATGACGAATATTAAACCTCGATTGTACACAATGACAGAGAATCCGTTACATCTAATACAAAACAACGCCTTTCAGTAAGTGGGGACGGTATTATATCTACCCGTGGCATTCTGTTCTGGCTGGTAGGGCATTGATAATCGAATGCAAATCTATTGGTTTGATTGTGCACGCACAGCTTTTAGAACGTCTGGGGTCTATTCACAATGGAGAACGAGTTGGAGAATGTGTAGCCATGTTATAAATACATGTCCCGTGAGTAACGTGTTTGATACAGGGTGTGTACTCTCACCAACCTGGGGAAACGTGAGAATGTTATAAGTTTTCAGGATATTTTGAGGTAAGAATAGTCAAACTAGTATATTGCTTTATTTAGTTTAAAAGTGTGCAATATGATTACAGCTGAAATACGTCATTATTCCAGAGTAGCATTAAACAGCCGTCCTATTTTGACAGCGACGGTTTAAGTTATTACACCCATTGGAAAGTAACATAATGAGACGAGCATATTTTATCAGATTTGTTACATTGATGCATATAGTCTAGTGTAGAAAATCTTCATTATATTGAAATTCTATATAATAATAATTTTTTCATTGTTTTTATGACAATTCTCACTTTGAAACATTTGATCTCGATTTGATTGTTTTATGGATCTGTTAATAATCTGTATGAGATATTATTCTCATAGCTTAATCTCAAGGAACATAATATACACGTATACATTGTACATAAACTGGATACCTCATGATATATTTATATACATGTAAAAATATAGTAATTCTCAAAAACGACAATTGTAATTCGACATACGCAAAAGGGTTAAAGTACATATACATTCTTGGTTGAATGGTGATGCACAATGTCGGATTTCCATCTGGTAACACTAACATTTAGTATTTTGGTATCTAATCCATCCTTCAGATGTAATCAACTACAACGATGAGAATGAACGGGTGTGTGTATTGCCTGTTCCTGTGTTTCACACGTAAGTACCGTATCATAGTACATTTATGACACACAGAACATGACTGCATATTGTTACAGTTCAACCGTATTTAATCGTGTGACAGACATTGCATGGCCTTTATTAAGAAGTTTAAATTTTTTACTTTCTATTGTCAGTTACATTTGGCACACGATAATTTAGAATTAAAACTATATTGTAGATGTGTTATATGTGCGAGCTAAATGTAATACTAATGACGGTGTGTACGTTTAAGTAGATGTAAACTCCCGTGTCTCAATCTGAAACATAGTGTTATATGTGCGAGCTAAATGTAATACTTATGACGGTGTGTACGTTTAAGTAAATGTAAACTCCCGAGTCTCAATCTGAAACATAGTCGTCAATAGTCAATATTGATCAGTGAGAGATGATAGGAATAACTAATAGCACGTATACCCACTGGTGCAACTATACTATGCTTCCCCAGAATAAATCGGGTAACGCATGAATGAGTAAATATAGGCACATCATTCTCAAATATTAGTCTGATGAATGATCGATTGATATGTTGCTAATCCGATATAGAAAATACTAATTTGTGTTTAATATTATGTAAAAATGCACCCAAAATTAACAATCTTGTTTCATTAAATTGTTATATATATTTTTTTTGTATCATCCAATACCAAATTATAGTGTAGTCTAATCTATCGGTACGAGTAACTGCTACCTGATACCTCTTTCGATGCTACTTTGTACATATAGGGTACCGGCTGAATATTGTACTTGTATACTGCATAATACCAATATGTTTTACAGTAATAAGAATGCGAATAACCAGTAATAAGAATGCAATTTAAGTACGTTTACGAGAACAAGGAAGTATACAGATATTTCGTGTATCATGCTATTTTGCCTCACTAATAACTATGCAAATTAGGGAGCTAATTTCACATTTATAAATGCTACCGTATGGAAATAGTAACAAGATGACAATTATAATCGGAGACCATGTGCTAATCGAATAGATTTACTATATTCACAATTTGTAATAAAAATGAGAATTGTTGTTTACAGTTGTTATTTTCCTTTGGTGTATTTATCAATGAGTGAAGCGGTTTACAATTTACTGACCTGCATGTATTCCTACGCGTAACTTTAAAATGTCGATTCACACGTTTTTGTTTTCTTCTTCCAGAGAAGTATTCAATCTTGACATTAGATGATAAAGAGATTATTCACCTCGTGTCTTTAGATATCGTCTATATCATACATTTAGGGATAATCGCTGAAGCTCGTCTAATACAAAGGTTATCCCCAAGTGCAGGATATAGACGATATCTAAAGATACGAGGTTAATAATCTCTATATATTTTACTGTGTCTTTGTTTATTTTTATGTTTGACTGACTTATCTGTTGTATGTCTGACGGTATCCTTTATCTGTTGTATGCTTGACTATAAGTTGTCCGTTTGGCGGTATCCGTTATATGTTTGACTGTATCTGTTTTGGCGGTATCCGTTATTTATTTTGTATGTTTGACTGTAGCTGGCATGTTTGAAGGTATCTGTTATATGTTTGCTTGTATCTTTTGTATGTTTTACAGTATCTGTTGTATGTTTCACGGTATATATTGCATGTTTAAATGTATTTGGTAAATATATTTGACAATACAGTATATTTGACAATATATTGCATGTTTCACTGTATCTATTATATCCTTTCACTATATGTTGTATGTTTTACTATATATATTTACAGTAACATGTGGACAAAGTGCACCACATTTTCTACCTAATGCTAATATGAATGGGCTGCAGATCTCAGAAAAGACAACACCCGGTAATAATTATTTGAATGTATGATCTCCTGACGGTTGAAATATGCACATATGCACATATGCAAGCATAATTGATACCAACTGAAAGAAATAAGAAATACACAGCATGGAAACCCGAAGAACAATAATTTCAATCAGTATGATACTTCACAGATACGGTATATATATATATATATATATATATATATATCTCTGTGTGTGTGCGTGCGTGTGTGTGTCATATAGTTTATTTAATAATGTA
>JAUTBT010010183.1:0-24461 GCA_032361225.1 Lepetodrilus schrolli
CATGCCGCAGATAGAACATGGATACCCCACTCAGACACAGTATACTGATTCCGAGCCGACCAGTCCTTGCTTTACCCATTTTAATGCTGAGTGCCTAGCAGGGGAACAACAAGTACCATCTTTTAACGTCTTTTTGTATGACATGACCCGGGATCTAACCCGCGACCTTCCGCACTCCGGGCCGACGAACTAACCATTACGCCATGGAGCCAACTCTAATACATGGCCATGATCAAATAACAATGTCCAACGCCCTGAGAATGATATGATATTTCCAGTTACCATGGTTACACATACCCCATACTCAGGCTTGAAGAACCCACTCTTGACCCACCAGTCATACCAAGCGGCTTCCACATATTCCGGACTGTAGGAGTCCGGCATAGGACATTGTGTATCTAAAAAATGCAAAAGAAAAATAATTTGTGCAAAAAATCTAGAGTTGGTTTCATATCAATCATGTTATCACTATTATTGAAACAGATTTAAAAAAAAATGTAACATAACCTTTTAGGTGAACATTTTATATTATTATGGCAATTTGGGACATAAAATAAACTAAAGAAACGCT
The DNA here is from genome assembly GCA_032361225.1 of Lepetodrilus schrolli. Lineage (NCBI taxonomy): Eukaryota > Metazoa > Mollusca > Gastropoda > Lepetellida > Lepetodrilidae > Lepetodrilus > Lepetodrilus schrolli. Next base: position 572 of record JAUTBT010010183.1, read on the forward strand.
GAAATTTCTGTGATCTAGTAGAAAATGTCATACCTGTCACTGGATAATATTTAAAGAGAAAAGTATGACTATTACACTACAATTAAATTCAAATGTTGTATAAATATCATACAACCAATCTATGTTATCTTTATATATTTTTTACATTATACCTTTTTTCGCTCCCTTTTCGGTAGGTATGTCATAGTTGATGACAGACTTTTCTTTCTTTTTCTTCTCCTTTTTCTGAAATATAATTTCAATTAATATTTTATTTTCATGAATGAATGAATGTGAATTAACAAACTATCATTTGATCGTATTGATGTAACAATATTTCAGCTTTATAGAAACATATTTACGAACCCCATCCTCTTGTTTCTTTGCATCTAAGGCAGCCTGCTTCTCTTGTTTAGCTTTCAACTTGGCTAGCTTCTCACGTTTCTGTGCTTCTTTCTTCAGCTCTTTCTCAGTCTTTTGCTTTGGTATACCTGCATATTATTCATAATAGTAAATCAATGTAAGTATGCGTCAAATGTAATTATTGAGAACATGTTTTAGATGAGCAGCAATAACGAAACTGAATTTGAAACCACAAGGACATGCATAAACTAGGCCCCAGAGTGATTCTTTTTGATATATTTGAATATATACAAAATAACAGTGGAACATAATAGAAAAAGCTGGTCTCTGTTCTACTTCTAGTAATCATACTGGAAGTTCAAAGCAAGCATATTTTTACATCAACCAGCTAGTGCTCGCAGGTTTATTGCAACATTCAGATCTACGAATGTTGAGGGTATCCTCTTGCAATAAACTGACAAGTCATGATTATAAGTGATCAAATTTTGAAAGTGGCTCTAAATGGGTCATGCTTAAAAAGTAACCAAAGAAAAGTTATCCCTGATCGACCTGAAGGAAGCCTATTAAACTTTAATCCATCTGCTATGGAACATAAAAATCGGCTGAAGTATCCCTAGCAAATTTTGAGTGGCATTGCTTATGGTCCAGCTTATGGCATTGCTTATGGTTGTACGCACCTTCACCTCCGCCATCATTTACGGGCTTAGATTCGTTTGTCTGTAACCCCGACGACATTCTAGTGGCGTATCGCCTGCTATTCCGACACCACAGATAACCACAGTTCCTTTAAATACAGAAATTGTTACTCGAAAATTGAAGGGGTTGCATGAGATTTTGTTACGCGGCAGTAAATGTGACTTCCGGGGTAAGCAGATGCTAACATCCGGCGTGATGCGTGGCAAACATTAATATTATTTTACTGGAGAAGAACATGCAAACACACGAATATTAAGAACACACGAATATTAAGTCTCTTAGGTACTTCACCAATAAAGTCACAGAGCGTGATAATCCTTACGGTATTTAGTGATACATTTGGATCGAGTACATCACGTTTATGGTTATTTACATCTTACGTAAGGAAAGATGGCGGCGCCCACAAGGTTAAATGCATGCGTGAATTTATTTAGGAAATCATGCTGCGATTTCAAACATTCAGGCGCTCTTGTCCGTCGTACAAAACCTTGTGAATATATCACACTTCAGCGGTTCCAATCTACATTTAACGGCTACCGACATAAGTCTGAAAAGTCAAAATGGTACCGGTCCGGATCTTGCATCTCTTTCTTCTCGATGGGATCAGCAGCGCTTGCTTTTGGAGGGTGGAAAGTATATGCATCTGACTATACAAAACCAGAAATAACTCCTTCTAGAAAGGTAATGAATGATAAATTGATCAATAAGTGTTATTGGTTAGTTATAGTTGGTGTTCGTACGAATGGAATAAATAGTTGTTTGCTTGTCACGAAAATATTGAACCGCCGTATCCCATTTCCGTCAGTTACCTATTTTCACCACTATCAGATAGCGTCTCATATCGCAAAATAAAGTGCCTATCCAGAGGTCATATGCAGATAAATTACAATGAATTAACAACATGAAAACACACAGGGTGAAATGTCTGCTACCCCAGTTTTCATATGTGGAAGTGTACCGTGTTGTGTCGACCAGCTTTCATGCTACTTACTATAATGCTACTTCCACTTCCAAAACTCAAATCATGCCACCTGTTGGATAAATTCGATGTCTTTCCCCATTATATCGCGCAACACTGGTATAAATGTCCTCAGCAAGTGTAAGTATGCAATCGAACAAAGGGAAAATGTGAGCTTAATGCACTTTTTAACATGATGTAAAAAATTCGCAAATAATTCATTTCAATCTCTAAAAAATATGACAGTCACATAATCTGCTCGCAGACATGTTTAGCATCATAAATAACATGACCTCATTGGAATGTCTCTTGTCAATTTAAAAATACACGGGATGCTGTTTGGGCCATTTCTTATATTAATTTTGTCTCTTTTACAAACGAAATTTCATATTCATCATAAAATGTCTCATTAATATTACAATTGTAGTATTTTTCATAGACAACATTTCATTTTCAAGATATTTTAGTATTAATTTCGTCATTTTCGCCATTTTACAGATTGCATCTCGGATTTATGTTAATATTTCTAGTTTAAGGGAAATTGACATTATTTGAACTATTTTGTGGTTTATTTGTGCTTCTGAATATTGCCAAACAATTTCAAAAAATCTTCAAATTTTGTTCCTACTTGATCTCTGTAAACAGACATTTTTTCGTTTACAACCGAAAGTGGTATACCTCAAGTGTCATGGCTGCCAAAGTGATGATTTAGCTTGGGTCTGTGTATTGTTAAATTTTAGCATGGCAATAGCAGTATTTTGTGATAAAATAACGAAGAAGTTAGTGTTCTTTAGGTTTAACATTATAATTTCGACACAATCGTGAACAGATCACGCTCAGATCGCTTTAAACCTTAATACCACGAAAACCTGTGACTCTGTATGTATCTATTTTGACAGCTAAAAAAATAAGCACTTTTTACATCATGCACTTCTATGGCATGCTAGTGAACGATGAAGACAAATTATCTACAGCAGTAAAAGCAGATGACATAATTTTCCCGCAGCAAAAAAATACAGAAACATTTGGGGATCATCTTAGCATAATGACCTTCAAGTTCAAAAGTAAATTGGGTCTCAAATTGGGTCTTGCATCATTTTCTACCCTCTACAATACATTTAGGGGTCATTTTCTTGAAGAGAGGGTCAGATATAGTTTTGCAAGTCATAGAAAACTAGATTGGTTGTTTGAGTTTTTTTCTGCCATTGTATTTTTAGCATGGCTAATTATTTCATTTATAGGTGATACCTGAGAGAATAAAATATTTTGAAAAGTTTAGCTGTACAACCCTATCATGACCAAGTGTTTTCATTGATAAAATTACATCACTTATGGTAACTGGCCCCGAGCTGATGAGACATTTTTAGTATGATTTCATGGCAAGCTCAAATTATATATTGGGATTTGTGAACAAAATTTGGAGTTGAGCATGAAATGTTACTCAAAATTCTTTTTTGTAATCTTGGTGCTGGGTCCTTTATTCTTCTCTTGCTGTGTAGAGGCATATGTGGTTGCCTTGTTATTATTTTAATTATTATTGTTGTTATTGTTATTTTTCTTTATTGTTATTATTATTGTTATTGTTATTATGTTATTGTTATTATTTTATTATTGTTGTTATTATTAGTATTGTTATTGTTGTTATTGTTATTATTGTTATTATTTATTGTTATTATTGTTGTTATTATTGTTATTATTGTGGTTATTATTATGTCTGTTCCATGTGTTCCAGGTTGTCATACCCACGGACAACCACGGACTAAAGTTGACGCTGTTCCAGTACCAGACCTGTCCGTTCTGCTGCAAAGTCCGTGCATACCTTGACTACCATGGATTCTCCTACGATGTCGTGGAGGTCAATTCCGTCACTCGGAAACAGATCAAGTGGTCCAAATACCGGAAAGTTCCGTTGTTGTACCTCGATGGAGTGGGCGAAGATGGATTTCTGGTATTTTATTTTTTTGGTGGTACGTTGTTGTTTTTGGGTGGGGGTGGAGGTGGGTGTCTGGTATGCTGTTTTCTTTATGATATCATTTCAGGAAATATTAATCGGCTGTTGATCATCACACCTTATGGAAAATTGAACACCACTTTGTATTTCCAAATCCATCCAGTACATCACGTCTTGTTTTGACAGTTAAACTTGTTCCTAAGAGAGACAACCGAAAATGATGTATGAATTTTTAAAATCGAATTTAACTGGGATGTTAAGAATACGATGTACTATTTATTTTTGTCATTTATTTTACTTTTAACTGTTGAATTAGTGATACTTTAATGATTTTAATCTTTTACAGCAGTGATTTTATGAGCATAATTTTAACCCTTTCTCAGTTGGAGTTTGTGTATACAGGACTCAAAAGCGCTCTTGGGCAGTTTTAATCTGGATTTAGGCTCTATACGAGTATATTATTATTATTATTATTATTATTTAACCCTTTATGTATCTTCAGGTTCTGCGGGACTTGTAGATTTAAGCTCTATTATAGCTATATGCAATTGTATATTATTATTATTAATTAATTAACCCTGTATGTATCTACATGTGTGCATAACTTGTGGGTTTAGGATTGCACCATGCAAGTATATATTATTGTTATTATTATTATTATTAATGTATTAATTAACCCTTTATATATCTACATGTGCTGTGCAACTCATGGATTTAGGCTCTTATACAGGTGTATATTATTATTATTATTATTATTATTATTAATTAACCCTACAGGTGCTGCGTGACTCATGTGTGATCATCAGTTTACTGGAGTCGTTCCTGGAAGACCCGTCACATCCAATGGAAAAGCTTGCCTCCTACTTCCCATGTATCGAGTCCAAGGAACGAGGGCGGAAGAAATACGACTTTCCTAACAAGTACTTTGTCATGTACAGAGAAGAAGTGTTGAAGAGCATCGCTGATGAGAGGAAGTATGTCTTATCTGATATATATCAATTTAAATAGTATTCTGTTCTGTGTATCACAATGCATCTTCAACGTCAATTCATTGTCAGCAGTGTTATGTACCTGGAGGTATGTATGGTTTCAATACGTCATACTTTGAAACAATACGCTGGGGTAATAATAAACAATTTCAAGCTGTGATATCTGTGAAAAAATCTTGAAAGTGGCTCTAAACCCCAATTTAAAAAATATATAGAAAATAAGCAATTTCGTACATAATCAAGTTTTCTCGAGCTACAATATTACTTGCAGAGAGGAGCGAGAGTGGAGACAGTGGACAGATGATGTACTGATACACATGCTGTCTCCCAACGTGTACCGAACCCCGAGCGAGGCTCTACAGGCATTCCGCAACTTCTCCAACGTGGGGGAGTGGGAGAAGAACTTCTCCACAACGGAGCGCTATGTTATCATCTATGTGGGGGCTGCTGTCATGTATGTCCTTGGCAAGATGATCAAGAAGAAGTAAGAATGTATTTCTCTCAATGTAGACTGTTTTACTTAAAAAAATGTATTATATTTTGTATATGAAAGAATCTTGAAAGCGGCTCTTAAATCCCAATTTAAAAAATAATGAAATAAAAATTCTATTTAAAATTAATTTTTTTAGGTGCCATTTTAATTTTCGATTGCTTTCAAGTATGGTATATTTACTTTTAAAATTGTTGAGTTTTTGTGCCATAGTAGATATTTAGTGTTGATTAACTCAAACTCTCTCTCCTTTTTCTTCCAAATTTATTTCACATGTGTTTATGCAATTTTCAACAGATTTCTTTTTAGGATTGATCATGTGGATTTAGATCTACATGTACTTGTATTCTGCAGTCCTTTTCAAATTAATTTTTTCAAATTATTATGATTAATCCAGCAGGGCAAGGGTTAATATTGGTATTTGTGACTGGACGTCCAAGGAATAATGAATACCAGACTATCTACAATGTCAATGCCCCTGTAGTCGGTTGTTGCATTTTGGAGCGTACCTAAGAAGCCTTCCTGGTTTGACCATGTATGTGTGCTTATTCGCAGGTACAAGCTCAAAGATGATGTCCGGCAATCGCTGTACGACAACTGCAATGTGTGGGTGTCAGCCTTGGGACCGTCTAGACAGTTCATGGGCGGAGCAAGCCCAAATATGGCAGATCTGGTAAGCAAAAAAATTATCGCTTAATTTTATTTAAGAAACATAAATATTTTTTTATTAATTTATTTTGTAAAGAGTATAGGTGAAAGATTCCTGCAATTATGTAAAATATAAAATCATTGAATCAGTTAATTATTACAAATCTATTTCTAGTTATATTATATTTGGGTTTCACAATTTTCCACAGAATAATCAGTGATCTTGTGCTAATCTGTTTACAATTGGGAGCTGAACCCATAGCAAATGTGTGAATTTCTTTGATTTTTTTTGCGATTGTGGTTGCGATTTAAATATTCTGAAACTTTCTAGAGCCAGAAATCTGCATTTTATTTTCATAATTTTGGATAATGCTGATTTTATGTGTATTGATATTTCAGTTATCAGGTTTTTTTTGTTGTTTCCAGGCAGTGTATGGTGTGTTGCACTCTATCGACGGGTGCGATGCATTTTACGACATGGTGTCGAACACGGACATAGAACCGTGGTACAGAAACATGAAAAGTGCCGTGAATTCTCACGCTGGTGCACACCCTCTTTTAAAGAAATCTTGACCATCTGGTGTCGCGGTGGATGAACTGGATCCTGTGTGACTGGATAATCGTAGCGCTGTGGGAGTCGTAACTTTATGCATTGATGGGGAGTTATGTCTCTCGTATTGCTGTGATTGTTCTGTGAAATAAGACCCAGATTTGCATTTCATGAAAAGATCGTACTGTAGTCTGGGTACATACCATGGTGACATTCCTTTGACCTGTGCGAACTGTTCGGAGTACTTCAGACAGACAATTTTGTTACTGGAACATCTCGCACACTGCGCGGTCTGTACTCGCTGGCGAGGTAGTGCAGACCGCACAGGAAAATTACAGTGACGTCACCACATCTAAGGCAACTCTTTGCTGCCATTTTGCTTGTGTGAGACATGTGCCTTTCTCGGTACACCGTACTGGAGTGACATCACCCGTCTGTCTGAGAACATTTCACGTAGCTCAAAGGAACGGGGCCCATGCTTCTACTATAACAGGAAATGATGTAAACATTGATTTATATCTGGCCTTCCGGTACGACCCTTTTGTGAATGTCAGGCCAGGTATTTTTTTGACTTCCAGAGGCAATTTCAGATGCTTGATGGTATTGTGATAAATCCAGCTGGAAAACTGTCAACAATTAAGAATGACATCCTTATGTGGAAAATATTAGCATCCATGTTCTGGATCTTTTTTCATCTTCTGCATTTACACCGAGATGCAAAAATAATAAATATATCTAGTTCCAAGATCTTTCATAGCAATTATCATGGTTATGTAAAACAAATTATTTTTTATTTGCGATTCAGAAATTTGCCAGAAAAAAAATCATGTCAAGTGATCAAATTTATCCGATGCATTTTTACAAATATTAATTTTCATTATTTAACCATCTTATGTTATGCCATGTATTTTGACAATTTTGTTCTATTTTTCAAAAATAATTGATTTTACTTACAGTAATTCAAAGCATGGCTGTAATTACAAGGCAATTAACAAAAATAGAAAATACAGAAATATTCTTCAATGAAGAGTTCATTTGTCAATATCTGTCAAGTTTCATTTTCAGCATTAGGCTAATATTCACAATTCAATCTCATCCTACCAGGTACCCATTTACAGCTGGGCATTTAAACGTCTTTGTTTGGCTTATTCCACAGTTTTAGAGCTAAGAGACTAATAATGTAATGTAGCGATTCTTGCTTCTAGAAGAAAATGACATTTTGCATATTAGATATTTTGAGACTTTACTACATATGAAATATTATTTTTATACTTTTACTTGGCAAGGAGTTGAATTAATTGGAAGACTTAGTGGTACGTTGACTGCATGCCAGTACCAATAGGATACAAGGATAATATCACCTGAACAGTATTACTAATGTACTTGAATATGGTACCAGTACTGAAACCAATTTCAACTCGTTTTAACATCTATCTTGATACTAGTGATATTATTAACAGTATATTGATGTGGAGTAGCTTGCGGTACTTCTGACCACTTTGTAATACTGATCTTTTTATTTACAGTGTGCCCTCGATATATGACGACTTTCAATGCTCTCCAGATTCTCGATAAACCGCGCTGTTTGGCTTGGATCACATTTTTGTTTAAATTAAAATTTACTTACTGCAATCGGGTCAGTCTAAACTACATATAGCAGCAAACTATAGGTATTTTGAGGTATTTACACATACTTCATAGTTAACAAATGAAATGTGACATTTTAGTTTTATAATTTCCTCAGAATTAATTACCCTGGTACTCATAATTCCCAAGCTACCCATTAGTCTTAGGAAATAACAAAATAACAAGAATTATTTACTGAGTTAATTTAATAATTGAGCTTTGAGCTTTTATAGACATACAATCAATTAAAGTAATCAAAAAAATTAAGTGTGTGATTTTGAATTTCCCCCAAGAGACTCATTAGTGTTGGTATGTAACAAAATAACAAGAATTATTTAATGAGTTGATTTAATAATTGAGCTTTTATAGAAGTACAATCAATTAATGTAATTTAGAAATTTATCAGTGTGATTTTGGTGGATTTAAATGTTTATTCATCAGAAAGGGATTGTAAAAAAAGTTTTCCAATTTATTAAATGCACGGTGATCCAGGACCAGTTTAATTGTCATCAGTGAAGAGGGAAATATAGTGGTAGATCCACATTTTGGAGTCCCATCTTGTTTTGACCATTGTATGCTGTTTGTCAGGGCTGCGTTCAGCCGACAATACATAGCATAAACTACAATAAAATATTTTTCTCTGCATGTATTAGTTCGCTTAATGGGTTAGGAGCAAAATAGCAGGAAATCGGTTTGCACATACGTCCAGTCCATTCGCTTCATGTTTGGGGTTTTCCTACATTTTCCTACTAAACACTACGGGCTCACTGTATGGGAATGTATGTTTAATGCTATAAATTATTTAACTTTTGAATGTTGACTGATATTTCTGTGCATTATATCCACAGAAATAAATGAAATATTTAAATGAAGTTTTCTTGTTATTTCTGGCCTTGATTTCTCAAGTTTAAAACTCAGTTTGTCATCTAGATGTTCCCAATGCAATGGGTAAAGAGCTGGTTGAATGAAGAATGTAGGCAAATAGTTTATTAAACAATATTGATGGGCATCTTTGTATTTTGGGGGGTTCGGAAAAAATCGTTATCTTTTACTGATTTATTTAGGTGTTTGAACTATTAGAGGGTTCGAATTATGGAGAATTACGGTGGTTCAACCATATTTTTCTGTCTTCTATTTTTCATTGTCAGTCGTGAAGAAAATAGTCCTTGTACAGTTGTACACCGACTCGTCAAGAAACGCGCAGAACACGAGATGCTTTGAATACATGATGAGTTTATTGAGTCCGAGACTTCAGTGAACAATGACAATGAGTGTACACATCCTGATAATAATGAAGCATGATGGGACTATTTTTATATCAAACATCGCCATGGATACGACATACTGGCCTGAGCTGCGCTACACAGGATTCTTTCAATTCTCATTCATACCGCGATCTCTCCACAGCGTAACTACGCTTACATGGAGAGTAAGAAAATGGATATATTCTATTTATAAGACTCAAAATAATAAGGATATTGCATGTTAATTAACAGTCGTGAATAGTGCCACACAGGGTTTTTAAAAACCCCGGCTCCACAGTTACGAAATCATTTTTTAAAAATGTTCAACTGAAAATCGTGCTAGTCTGAGCCCTGAGATTCTGAAACCTTTTTGAGTATGATTTCATGCTCAACTCGAAGTTTTTATCACAAATCCCCATAAAAAATATGAGCTTGAGCATGAAATCGTACTCGAAAAGTATCAGAATCTCGGGGCCGAGTCTGCATTTGGAATTGAGCATGAATTTTGAGGAGCATGAAATCGTACTCAAAACTGTTTCACATCCCTGGGGTCGGATATACATTACAAAATGGAAACAGTTTTACACTGAGTATAAACCATAATTACCATTTTGTTACCCTAAAAAATTACATTTTATTACAATTATGATTTTTTTTGTTTGTTCCATTGTAACACTTTTATCTACTGTATATAAGTATGATTGATACAGAGACTGCCACTAATGTAAAGTAGAACTGGGTAAAATGCGAAAAGACTAGATCGTAACACTCCGCATCATAACACAAATATATATCGTACCTGTAAATTGTACAACACTTTTTTTTTCTTTTAACAAAGTTTTGATTTTCAAATGTTGACAATTCTCGTAACATAAACTGAGCATTTTGTGCTGTCTAAGCTCTCCATCTCTGTATAATCACACACAGACATGAACATACAACCAACATTCAAATAAACACATTCACTATCTCATGGAGATAACAACAGAATTAAAAACAAAAATAATTTTTCACACCAAGTAACAATAACAGTATGCTGGTTTTAAGCATGTATATATATTGCAAGACGTTAGTGTATTTCTGAAGTATATAACCAAGCACATGAAAACAACACAAATGTAATGAACAGCAGACAATAAGTAATTGGTTGCCATGGATCTGGTTTGAATAACAAACAAAATTTACAATTCAAAATTGACCAATGAAGCAAGAGACGTAAAACTTTGTATTGACCACTAGGGTGTTTAGTTTGACATATCAAAATTTTAAAGGGACCACACTATGGTCAAAATATCCATGATTGTTTACATGATTGTTAACACCTCATTAACACACCTATAAATTGATTTTTTTAAAAATTGTGCTACAACCTTAAGAATTTGGTGTGAAAACCAATCCTTAATCTAGGAATATTACGACTTAATACAATTTAGTTAACTGAAACAGATCTCAGTTCTGGAGATAATACCATGCAACCAGTATTAAAAACCATGTTGCCCTCCAGGCATGACAATTTTCCACGGATCCACCAAGTTATTGTCCAGGCCCCCGTTTCACAATGGCCTCCTAACTATTTAGGAGCTCCTGAACCAGTCCTAAGAATTGTCACCTCGTAACAAGTGTTTCACGACGACGTCATAAGTCTTATCTCTTCTTAGATCCGCATCTAACTTGGGAGGTGATAAACTGGGTCATAAAGTTAGGAGCTCCTAAAGTTTGGATGTCGTTGTGAAACGGGGGCCGGGAGTCGTTTTATTTGCCATGGACATGGCTTGGAGCTCTTTAACCCGGGCTTCTTTGACGCTGAAAACAATTGTCTCTTGCCATGCCTATACCCACACGACTATTACAAACTGTTCCAATACATGTACTAGTACCCTTCCATTGTAATTATATAAGTATTGTGCTGTTGGAATTGACATTTAACAACGAGCTGTAGTCATGGTAACGATTAAACTTAAAACAAACAAGACGTAAATAATTCTGAAACGGAAAAACAACTGTTACTCGTGAACTTGCAGGACATATTCATACATATATATCATACAACTTGCAGGACATATTCATATATATATATCGTACAACTTGCAATTCATACATATATATCATACAACTTGCAGGACATATTCATACATATACATCATACTTGCAGGACATATTCATATATATATATCGTACAACTTGCAGGACATATTCATACATATACATCGTACAACTTGCAGGACATTCATACATATATATCATACAACTTGGAGGACATATTCATACATATACATCGTACAACTTGGAGGACATATTCATACATATACATCGTACAACTTGCAGGACATATTCATACATATATATCGTACAACTTGCAGGACATATTCATACATATATATATCATACAACTTGCAGGACATATTCATACATATATATCATACAACTTGCAGGACATATTCATACATATATATCGTACAACTAAATATACATGTCTACTTCGGCACATGCGACAACTTTATACAAAATATCCCCCATGGATGACATCCACTTGGTTTGTGAATACCAGTACCATGTTTTTTCACGACTAGAATAATGAAGAATGGTGTGTATATATATCACATGCATCTCATTATATACTGATAGAGTCTCCTTGTTATGTACAAATAATACAAGTATTGTTCGTAAACCAATCAAACAATCTAAAGCTCTAAGTTTGCTAGGAGTTCTGCTATCTCTTCATAGCAAACAGATAATATATTCATAAACATGCATAAGATCGTAGTTTTAATCGGTACATTGATTTGATTGAAAAATAAGAAATATTATTTAGAAAATAAAAAAATAAATCAAATTAAGTTTCAGATCATAAACTCTTCCAGGAAAATTTTTTTTTTAAAATAAAAATATGCATACCACACTTCTAAGCAAAGTGGACAATGTCAGCTATTCTAATGATCAATTATAGGAAGTGCCAATCAAATCTGACTTGTGTTGCTTTTGGCAGCAGGTATTTTGGCATACACATGTAGTAAACATGCAGATTATTCCTAGTTGATATTCAAGACATTTTAAATGGATGAAAACAACAATATTGGAAGAAAAACATGTAGAAAATCGTTGAGCATACTTCTGTAATTCATAATATCCATGGATGTGAATTTTACAGGAAATCCGGAAATTTTACAGGAAATTTCAGAATGTTATAGGATCTCTGGGAATTTTACACACTCATTGGATTCCGACCCTCAATTCACATCCCTGAATATCCACTTCTATCAGTACTGGAGATGTCTATCAAAGCACCTATATTGTCTATCAAAGCATCTACTTCACAATAACATGCATTCCATTGGGTTTCAACCGTATTCTTGCTGCAGGCTCCCACAGGTGCCCCCAGAGAGCAGGTTAAATAACCAAGTCTATGTACAAGTATTAGAAGAACCAATCTGGGAGAGAAAAAAATTCGTTAGATTAGTCATCTCGAGAAATTCATTACATGTATCGATGCATGAGGTGCTAACAGAGTCATACATAATGGACCAACAAATAACAACAGGGTCGTAAATTAGGTGAGCATGTCACGTGACAACCTTTTGATCTGTCAGTCTGAGGACAGCCCAAAATATACACATGCGAAAACAACGTAATTGGATCTGTTAAGAAACTCGTTGCCTATGGGTGAAATATTCCCACTGCGACGTAAAACAATAATTCATTCATTCATAAAGCTAGTAGAATAAGTAAGTGTTCAAGAGATTACAAAAAATAAATACATATAATAGAAGACTTTTAAAATGATTACAAATCGCAATATCTAAATATTAATTGTATCGTATTTAAATTTCAATGAAATATGTCAAATATTAAATCAGAACAATTGGTAAAATAAAAAGGTCTTTAACTAAATACAGAAATTTCTCATCTCAAATATATTACTCGATTGATTTTCAAACTTTGACCTATTTGTATAAATCTTATTGAATGTCAAAAAGACTTGGAATAGATTGCACTTTATCTAACACAATAAATATCTTGCACAACAAATAAAAATGTTGTAGTTTTTATAAATTTCCGCAAATTTTCACATCAACATTATACTCAAAGAAAATCCACACAAACAGGATTTATGGACATAAATGATGCAGTCAAATATACTACGAGAATATATATATATAATATATAAAATGCGGAAATTGGCCATTTATGTTAACACCTACCTATGTGGTTGCCATCACATATTACCCCAAGAAAACATTATCATATCACGACAAGCGAGAAAATTGACAGAATGTCAAAATTATGCGGTAGAGGCATACAAGAGTTGATGGCAGTATTATATCGATTGCTGTTTTTCTCGCTCACATTCCTTAGGCACAAAACAATATTATTGGATACATACATACATAATATATTACATATGACAATTCTGCATTGATCTTGCCTTTGCAAAAAAAAGGGGCAGTATTAACAAGACATCTTGTACAACCAAAACTGCGTCTGTACATAATTGTGCATATATTTGCATGGTTGTGTCTAATAAAGCTATATTGCCATCGACCATTCGATTACACATAATTTTTCATTTTTGCAATCTGATTAAAATCACCTGATCATTAAATTTTATTTTAAAATATCTGTAAACCTACATTGCCATGGTAACCAAATATGTTTTGCATCCACTGTGTAGTCAGATCTGGGATTTTAGCCAACCAAATTTCAGCTTTTAAGTGGAAAACTATACATAGACACCTTTGGAGGCCACCTTTGTTCAAAATTAGGCTTGAATATGAATCCATTTTGAAACTGACCAGTCCTTGAGGTTGACGAGACCTTTTAGAGAACGATTTCATGCGACTAAAATTTTATGAGGATTTGCAAAAAGCTTCGTAACATCATGGACAGATCCTGCAATGTAGTTGAGTTTTACGATCAGATTTTAATCAAATTGGAAAAAAAATTCATCTTCCATGTTTCCATATTCACCTGCATACATTATTAGCAATTCTCAAAACAGCACTATTTCTGCACAATCAAAATTATCAAAACAAATATCATTTTGATCCATAAATATACACATAATACAACATTCATGCTATACACATATACGACCAAGTTTTCTTCTCATTCAAGAGATATAGCTGGTTAATTCTTGTAAAAAAATCATCCGACTTTAAAAAAAATAAATAATAGGGAAACAATTTTAAGTACACAAATATAAAACGTCTTTTAAAAAGTAAAAACATGCAAGATATACACACATCCTTTCACACTCTTGGCATTTCAACATGACGACGAACTAGGTCTCCGACGAAAGTTTTTGGTTGCTACGATAGGAGGGGAAATCCTCATTGTCAACGCTGAGCCTAGACACAGTTTTGAGGGAACGCTGCTGCCCCCTGGTAGCTGTATCAAAACCGTGCCTATGGCAGCCACTCCGTCGTCCGTGGGCTCTATCGCAATGGGAACGATATTCATTCGGTCGTCACGGCAACTGGGCGTGTGCAGCGGGCTGTCGATCTGGTGCAGGTTCCGCTGTGTTTTTGTCGCACGTGTCCTTTTGGGGATTAAAACTGGCATCGAGAGCGACTGGTCCGGCTCGACTAACAGCAGGACTTTGGCGAAGGGACGCGACGCCATGCACTCCATCTCTCGCGCCCGCATCTGCCGCGTTCTCCGTGCATCGAAGGCCTGCTTCATCTTCCACAGCATCACGCACATGGCCAGGAAGAGGAAGAAGCAGGAGAAGAACACGGAGAAGAACACAAAGAGATCGATGTGCGGCTGGTCCTGACGAAAGTACAGGCTCCCGTACGTCACGTTGTGCAGCCCATCGCCCTGACTCTTGAGGATCAGGTAGAAGCGCGACGTCCTGAGCTCGTGGTTCTCGCGGGGCAGCGTCACGATCAGCCGGAACCGGATGTCGCGGACCAGCAGGATGGTGTTCTGGCGGTGGATGGTGATGAAGGTGTTCAGGTCGTTGGCATTGCGTTCGTCCACGACGAAGACCTGCGACTCCGGAGGGCTGGGGCGGAACGACGCTCGTTTTTGTCGGACGTCGTCGATGCCCATGGCTCTCTTATACAGCGGGTCCATCTGGACGCTGTGAACACCCGTACCCTGGCCCACGATCACGCGGAATGTGTTCTCCTTGTTAGAAAAGTACACATCCACACCTGTGTGAGAGAGAACATTATTACGTTACTACACAATACAAAGAATTTTCATTGACTTTTAAAAAGTTATAGAAATAATTTCTCATATCATAATTAACCTACTTCATGTCGGTGATCAGATTTGACTTGCATATTTTATTCTATATATAATAATTCAATACATGACATTCAATGTGTTTACATTTATTGGTAAAAGTTGATAAACATATCTCAAGACATATGTAGTGACCGAATCTATATCTATGGGCAAGTTTTCTATCATGGATTTGGCGCAAAATATATGTGCACATTCTTCTTCTTCTTATATTATTATTATTATTATTATCACCTTCATCCATTTCCATCATGCTTCTCACCCATTTCTGCCATAATGGAAACCTCCCACTTGAGGTCAGAGCGCATATCTGCGGATGTCGCTCGGTCGGTCCTAATGTGGTTCAGACTTACCTCCCATTGTGATGTCAATTGTTATTCGTATGTTGACGTTGAGGTACTTGGGTTGCACGGCAAAGAACACTGTCCTGCCCTGACCGAGCGCCATGGGCTCGCGGTTGCAGTTGTTCTGCGTCTCTGGATCAAAGCAGTATTCCTTGTCCACGGTCATCTGTCGGTAACACTGGTGGTTGTTGGTCGGTGTTCCCATGAAGTACTCCCGGCACACTGCGCACTGACCGTCGAAAAAACAATTTTGAAATGTATTTTTTATTTTATTTAATTTTTTGTTTTGTTATTGGGGTTTAGAGGTTTAGGGGTTGACTTAATATTTTGCAGCAAAGCAAATTCTCACATACAGGCAACATCGGACTATGATGAAATCTTACATTGTCAGTTAAAAAAATAAATAAAACAAAAAATATTATCACCAATGTGTTACTGTGACCGTAGCATTGAGGTCATGTCACTGAGACTCGCTGAGACTCACTGAGACCGTAGCATTGAGGTCATGTCACTGTGACCGTAAGATCATGGACGAGTCACGTACCTGCAGTTTCCAGCAAGGTTCGGAGCTGTCCTTTTCACACTTGCTCTCCGTGTTGTTCTGACAGAGACACGTCTCGCCAGTCTTCCAGTTACACATGTTGCTGTGTCCGTTACACTGGCACCTGTTACACAGAAACTGAAGGTTACAGACAAAAGACGAAGTTGTTACATTGACGAAACTAACACAGATACAACTGCAAGGTTACAGACAGAAGATGAAGTTGTTACATTGACGTAACTAACACAGATACAACTGCAAGGTTACAGACAGAAGACGAAGTTGTTACATTGACGTAACTAACACAGATACAACTGCAAGGTTACAGACAAAAGATAAAAGTTACAATCCCCAAATCCATTGAAAAATGTACTCTAGGCTAGACACTAATTAGCCCACACTTGGCTCTATGTATGCGTGACCCTGTACAGCAAATAATGTGAAAACAATGAATCCCTTTAATAAGTAAACGGGCAATTTCATACAAGACATTGAAACAGTGGAAATTTCCATGTTCCATATTTTTTTAGTGAAACATATTTATTTACAACATAATATCAACATAAGACCAAGGATGATATCTGCATTGCCACTCTACAGATATCTTATCAATACATTGCTATGTTCGCAACTCAAATATTTATTTGTATAAATTACAAAAGAAAGTTATTTAGACCATTTTCCTAGCAGATGGATACACTCACCATTACTAAGTACAGAAAATATAATTACTTCATTGGCAAGTTTTAAATTCTCTTGGGATTTCATATTGTCAACATGAATGGGAAATATGGTTGATTTTTGCTGTAATGTCCTCAACGCATGTTCTAAATTTATTGCTCAAGAAAAAGTATCAAAAGGCAAATGAGAAACATTTTTGTCTAAACATTAAGATAAAGAGACACCACACAAATTCAATACACAAGTTTAAACAGCTCAGGGTAGCCTTTCACAAAGCTTTGTGAAAAGGATACCCAGGTAATTTCTAACTAAAAACGTAATGTCCATAAGCATATTCCGAGTGAGGGGAAGTAAACATATACTGACTCTAGACACTTGTCTGTCTTGGGGTAATCCATCAGACGGAAGTGTCCCTCCAGACAGTCGCCACATCGGTCGCCACGCGTGTTTTCTTGGCAGTCCACGCACACCGCCTCCTCCTCCATGGGACCGCGGTCGCTGTCTTCGTCGTCGTTGATGTACTCCATCTGCAGCTGAAACATGCAGACAGGATGTTGTTATAATAGTCCACTGGTGGCACAACTACAAATGTGGTCTATAGACGATGGAGAGAGTTAATTGAGAAGGTCATTTTCATAGTATTTTCTGGAATTATCCCAACACAAACTTTTTTCACTGTATTTTCTGGCATTAGCTCAGCAGGGATAACCGGAATTTTAAGGGCATTTTAATCATCGCATTTTCTGCAGGGAGACTCACCCTGCAAACACACAAGTTATATAATGTCATTACAATGTTGTAATAACGTCATAACATTGAAACAACGTTGTGATAATGTTAAATAGCATTGTGTGTTTGCTGGGCAGGCATATCACGGTTTGTTGACATATTTCACGGTCAAATGTATTTTACATGAAATTATGTACATTTGATTTGTCTACACAAGTATATTGGGCAACAAGCTACATTTTCCGCATGTCCCACTGGTTTTCAATGCTTTCATATTTTTTTACATATTTTTTTCATATTTTCATACTTTTTATCGCATTTTATGGAATTAACCCAGCAGGAAGAGTTGACAAGAATTTTAAGTTTTTTTTTTTTTAATAATCAGTATCATAATAATTGCTGGATTAATTAGTCGATTAATTATTTACTATTATAGTTATTTAAAAATATTAAACAGAAAATTTTGTGACTTTCACAAAGCACTTGGACATTAAAAGTTCCACACAGGAATTTAATGCCATGAAATATCTGGATTTTAAAATGGCCGCCACTTACGCCGAGATGTTGTTGTTGTTTGGAGAGATGGAAGCGAGGACGCCTCTGACACTTGTCCGTGTGGTTGTAACAGAACTCGTGGCATGGTATACACTTGCCGCCGTTCTGAGGGTTGCCTACGAAGTTCTCCTTGCATTCGCCGCAATTCTTCCCCTGAAAAGAAGCACCATGGAGAAAGTTATTTTTCTATCCAGAGAACTTGGATGTGGTATTATGCTAGCAGTAGGGTAATAAAGAGCTAATAAAGAATCATGAAATACAGCTTGTCCCATTCTATTTTCCTGATCTATGTGTTGTTCTAACTAATGTCCCCTGACCTGTGCTGCTGTGACTTCTCCCCTGACCTGTGTTGCTGTAACTTATCTCCCCTGATGTGACTTATCTCCCCTGACCTGCATGCTGTGACTCATCTCCCCTGACCTGTGTTGCTGTGACTTATCTCCCCTGACCTGTATTGCTGTGACTTATCTCCCCTGACCTGCATGCTGTGACTTATCTCCCATGACCTGTGTTGCTGTGACTTATCTCCCCTGACCTGCATGCTGTGACTTATCTCCCCTGACCTGTGTATTGTTGAAGCACTCCAGACAGATGTGTGGTTCATCGTTGCTCTTGCAGTTGCTGTGCTTGTTGCAGTGGCACTCCACGTCACAACTCTCGCCCACCCAGCCGAAGGCACACCTGCACTGGTCAGGGTGGACACATTTGCCATGTATACATGGCTGATGGCAGACTGGCCCACATGGCTCTCCGCTGGAAGGACAATTAAGACAGAATAAAATAATTGTCAGGTTTTAAAAAAAATGTTATTTTAAAATAATTTCGAATAGCTTTCAAGAATATTTCACATCACACGATTGTCCGCTGGAAGAACAATCAAGAAATATTATTATCAAAGTTTAAAAAAATAATATTTAAAAAGCATTTTGAATTTGGGTATATTGTCGAGATTATTTCACATCACATGTCAGTGTTTTTTGCAGGAATTTTTGTGGGTTCGAACTGGGGATTAGTGGCGGTTTCAAGATTACTTCAGTCATATCACAGTGTGTCGGTTTACGGTCACCTGTAGCATTGAGTGTTGCAATAAACCTGTGAGCACCAGCTGGTACTGATGAACCAAGGATGATCACTGCAAAGTTCAATGATAATTATTTCTTAGGTCAATAGACCAGTGTGCATGCATACAACTGTCTCACCCCCTGGGCAGTACCCAACATCATGTGCAAAGTTAAAAGAAATGGTGACTAACTCATTTCCTGCCACGTATCCAGCCTTGCACTCGCACAGGAAGTAGTCCATGGTGTCGATGCAGTTCTGCGTCTCGCTGTTGCACGTGTCGTGGCCGTTGATGCATTCGTCCTCCGGCGGGCAGCTGTCGAACGACCACGTGTGGGCACCAGCCGCTCCGTCAGATTGGGGCATGCGAGAGATGTCTGTCTTACCTGTAAACATTTAGTTATAGTTTTAATAATCTTTATCGTGATAATGGTAATAATAATAATACGAAGAAATTTGCAAAGGTTTAATAATATTACTCATCTAATAATAATAATTTAGAAAAATTTAAATAATAATAATAATATTTAATAATAATAATAATTTAATAATAATGCATTTGCAAAAGCTTAGTAATAATATTACTAATCTAATAATTATAATTTAGCAACATAATAATAATATTAAATAATAATAATAATCTAACAATAAAATATAGGCAGAATAATAATTATAATAATCATAATAAAAATAATAATAATAATAAGCAACAATACTAGTGACTCATGTATGCTCAAGTATCCAATTTGCAGATCACATTCAATATTTCAGTAAAGCAAAATATGTACTCGATGTAATATGCGATAGTGAAGCATTTTGTCTAATGAACTTATCAAACTACCATCTACTATTCTGTTTACTATCAAAACAAGAGGACACCGTTAACACTATTTTTATTACTAAACAAAATAAATGCTACATACATACTTCAAATTAAACAGCGAGGCAAAATTACAAAAGTGAAAATTACGTACGTAGAGGTAGCTCCATGCGGTGGTCGTCGAGACACGCGCCCCCGGATGGTCCAGCCAGACCGCCCTTCATGCACACGCCCAGACCATTCTGACCGCCGTATGCGCACCAGCCGCACCCCGGGGCAGTGATGCACTCAGCGCACTTGGTGTGGTTCCCACACGGCAGTGAGCACCGCCCGGTGAGCTGCAGAGCCTTGTTATTCCTCTGCTGGATCAAGAAGCCACACTCCCCGAACAGACAGCGAAGCGGGCGGTAGGCCGGCGGCATACACTGTGTGGAGAAGAGACAGGAACACGATTAGTAATACAGTACAGGCCCTCTCTCACTCCGCCCTCCCCATATCACTCACTCTGCCCTCCCCATATCACTTACTCCGCCCTCACTCCGCCCTCTCCATCACTCACTCACCCACTTAATCCTGCAGTCACAATCTAAATACATTTAGATTCACAATCTAAATACATTTAGATTCGCCCTCCCCATATCACTCACTCAGCCCTCCGCATATCACTCACTCACCCACTTACATCCTGCAGTCGCAATCTAGATACATTTAGATTTGCCCTCACCATATCACTCATTCTCACTCACTCCAGATATGCTCCTAATATCTGCCCTCCCCACATCACTCACTCACTCACTCACAAATCTTCTCATGCATCATGCACCCACTGACTCACTCATGCGCCCACTGACTCACTCAGTGACTCCCAACATCATTCACGGACTCACCCACTGACTCTCACTCACTCACTGATTCTCTCACTCACTCACCCACTCTCTTACTCACCCACTGACTCACTCATTCACTGACACTCACCCACTGACTCACTCATTCACTGACAGACTCACCCACTCTCACTCATTCACTGACAGACTCACCCACTCACTCACCCACACTCTCTTACCCTCTCATGCACTCTCAGTCACTCACCCACCAACTCTCACTCACTCACATCCTGTAGCATCTCACCCACCCACATCACTCACCGACTCGCCCACCGACTCACTCACCTCCTGTAGAGTCTCACTCCAGATACACTCCTTGGACCCGCCCTCGCCGCCGCTGGAGGCCAGACATTGGTCGCAGGTCTTGAAGGTGTGGCATCGCGATGTGCAGCGATTGGGTGGAATACTGCTGCTGTAGTTACTCTTCTCCGAGTGCAGCGATGCCGCCACACAGTTCCAGTTGAACATCGGCGTGTTGCTCCAGTAGCGGTTCACTTCGCCTGAACGACAACCAAAATATTTTCAAATCTCTACCTTGACATAGCTGATATGAACTCTCTTGTCTGATAATGACAGAACAGAACAGAACAGAACCGTTATTCACTCAGGCCGAGAACCTCGGCATATGAGGTACAACATATATTACAAAAATGAACATGGCAATCGTGGAAATGGATTTGCTAGTAAGTATTTTTCGTTTCATGGAATGCATACAATAGTACACTGACAGCTACATTACTATGGGTTTTTTTTGTATTGGAGTTTAGACCTGTTTTCAAGATTTCTTCACTTATATCACGGCTTGTCAGTTTAGAGCAGGAGGAAACCCATAACAATCGTGGCCCTGAATGTTGCAGTAAGCCTGCGAGCACCAGCCGGTACTGACAAGACCAAGGATGATAACTGCATTGCCACTCTACAGACAGCACATCCCATCAATATCACCATGAAAAGTAACTTTCGCGAACATTGAACCTGGGTTCCCAGGACGGGATTTGAACCTGGGGTCTTTGGCTCCAAAGTCCAAACATTCTACCATTGCGCTACCACTCGCCCCGAATTAGCCGCAAGTACCCTATACAAGTAGACTAGGTTATATTAAGACTATACACGGAAAATTTAATTAAGCATCCCCGTGACAGGGGTTGCTTAATTAAGTTCTCTGTGTATGTATTACTCACTGGATCGTTTGAAGTGGCGGGTCCAGATGCACTTGCCCTGCCACGTGCAGCGCTCACAGTCGGAGTACGGACACATGTACTGCACGCAGTCCTTGGCGGTGTAGATGGAGTGCTGCTCCTCATTGCACTTGTTCTCGTCCCGGCAGTCGGCGTCCATCCGGATACATTTACCTTCAGGGCAGTTCTTACACCACTTGCACTTCTAGAAGCAGAGCCGACATACCCTTAAGTGTCGAAGTTTTACTTTTTACTTTTTACTTTTTTTTTTATTTAGCTGTTTATTTACTTTAATGAACTATTTATCTTCTTTTTCTTGCATATACATATATATATATATATTATTTATTATATTGAAAACATTACTGAATTTAATTTAATTTATTTCTTCTCAAGGCAGTTCTTATACCAATTGCACCATTAAGTATCAGGGTTTAATTTAATTGTTTTTACTTACCTTTTTATTTTTAATTTAAATTATCTTCTTTCTTTTAATTTATTTGAACAAGATAATTTGATTTCTTTTTACTTTAATATATATATATTTTTAAAAAAACTAAATTTATTTATTTAAAAAAAAAATCATTTAACTTAATAACATAACATTCAATGTAAACAAACAATCTGGGAATGAAAGTAATTTACCGCTAAAATATAATTTTCGCTGCAGGAATATCTCACCCATATGCGACAACTACAATGTATTAATAATTAACGAGCAGTTTTACAAATGTAAACGAGAATGAAAAGTATTGCCAAAAAAAGCGCCATGTACCTGGGACTGGTCCTTGAACTGAGGGTACACGGCGAGACACTGGCTGCAGGAGGTGTAGCGGTAGCAGTTGGTGCTGTTGTACCACAGGTTGTTACACTTCAACTTCTGAGACTCTGACATACACCTGTGACACAGAAAACACAGGAAACCATTACACGCGAGTTGTGAGTGATCACAGACATATTCATAAGTTTTCTGAAGCTTTTCAATGATCTCACAATAATCTAACATGCAATTAAAGCACAGAAAAAGCTCTGCGTCCAATGATATGTCCATATTAGATAAAAGTACTCTTTTAAAGATAAAGTACTATTTTCATATCATAGTGTTTTAAAGTATTCCAATCACTTCACAATAATTTAATATACGTATTTGTAAACTTTAACATAACTGAACAAATATAGAGAATCTCTACCGAGTGTCTTTTGATATCAATGTTATCCTACGAGTTGATAAAAGTAACCTTTTATCGAGTAGGATAACATTGATACTTTTATCAACTCTTAGGATAACATTGATATCAAAAGACACGAGGTTGAGATTCTATTTATCACCCAGTAATGTAGCTAAAGCAATATGCT
>JAUTBT010010194.1:0-24447 GCA_032361225.1 Lepetodrilus schrolli
TCTATATCTATATCTATATCTATATCTATATCTATATCTATATCTATATCTATATCTATATCTATATCTATATCTCACCATGTCCAACAGCTAGTGTAAGTGGCGTCACTCCAGCGGATGTGGTGATGTTGATGTCGGCTCCCTGTTGTATGAGGTATCGGGCCACTGCTGTATTCTTGTGTCGACAGGCGCACATCAGAGGGGTATACCCAATTTCATCGGCCAGATCTAAATCTGCACCGCCTTCGATTAAAAGCTTTGCACATTCTGAAAATTGTCACTTGTTAAGAATTTGTTCACAGAAAAACATAATATGCAATTAGTATTATTGTTGACCAAAAGGACATGTTACAACCATATATTAAAACAATGAATTGGTTTACCGATTTCACAACATATACAAAAAGCTTCTCATGTATACTCATGTAATTATGAGATATAGAAAATCGGAGAAGTTAGCTTGGCTTGGCGGTACTCGCGGATAATGAAATAGTATGAACATAATGATAACTAGCTGGACATCACGAATATATAGTGGGCTGAATACAATACTTTTTTAGACAAATTAAATGTAAGGAGTTTCACATAAAAATTTGTCTGATCATTAAATTGGTCAACCATCTGTGATTGTTTGCTTCTAACAATGGCACGTGGATTGGTAGCAGGCTATTAAAGGGGATGTAAATACTCTGGTATGCCAGTTTTGTTTTCATTTCTCGTATTATTTCTTTCTTCTTTGTAAGTGACTCGAACACAAAATTCATCTGGGATTTTAACTTAAAAAACTGATGATCCTACACCACGTACAGAGATTGATTTCCTTCCAAATCATGTTATCGATAAATCAGCTCATTTTCCGGGCAGTCAGTTTATTTATTTACATAAATTGCTGATGAGCTGGAGTGTGTGACCTCTAAAACCCATCTCTCCACTGTCTGACTGAGGACCAATCACAGCCTACTCTTCTAACCACTCGACTAACATAGAGGGGAATCCCCATGAATAGGCACCATTTTGAAAACAATCGATTGTTTATCACTAACAGGTAAAAGGATTTATTTCGATGGGTTTGCATGGTATTTCATGCCTGAAAGTGCAGATTCTTGCAAATATAGCTCTATATATTACAAATGACCAATTAACACAGGCATAGGGGTAAAATCACATTACATTGGCCACTTGTTTTTGAGTCACTTTAAGAAAAATAGTAAAAACTTTAAATCACGGATAACTATAATTAATGATTACCTTCAGAAATGACAAAATGGAGAGGCTGTTTACCAATCCGGTTTCTATTGCAGACTTCTGCTTTGTACTGGATCAAACTGGTCACAGCTGGTATGTTGTCGTCTGCTACGGCTCGGTGCAGAGATGTACAGCCATCACCATGCTGATGATCAACGTTGGCTCCATACTCAACTAACACGCGAATGAAACCTGAACAATGAAATGTAGTTCCACATAAATATTCTAATAAAACAAATTAATATCAGATTTTCCGTACAGGCAGGATATCGAGTGAAATAAACATGAAAGTTCAACAAAGCAAACGTAATGTTAACTTGCTGGGTAAAGTCAAATGCACAGAATGTGTGTCGGCGTGTCAAAGGTGAAAGCACATGAACAACAACTGTCTGAGTTGCTGTAGAGCAAATAATGCATGATGTTTATCATCTACGTTGTGTTACATGTTTGTTACAACCAATTGAAGTATTCTGGTGGTTCTGATAAGCATTTTAATAGCATTATACTATACAACATGTGATTTCACCTTTGACATGCGCATACATATTCTTCGTGAATTCGAAACGCCAACCTGGCTTAATTTCCTCTCCTGACTGCCACTCCCAATACACAATATTGTCAAATATTGCTAATCTGCCACCCAAAGAAGGTAAAAGGTTGTATTAGTCTACAAACCCCCACCCACCTTCACAACTAATTAATAATCTTTTTCTTAAATAATGTCATCAGAAATGCCCTCAAAAGTCTGATGTTTGTAGTTTATCAAGTTGTAAAGCTCAACAGACATTTCAATGGGGTTTTGCTTCGTGATAGGTGAACTCAAATAAGTGCCATTAGTTGTCGTCATTACCTCCTGGAGAGTCTCGTCTTCCAGAGGAGTAGCTGATTGGAGAATACCCCAGGATGTCGATGCTGTTAGCATTGGCACCATCTGGAATACAACATGGTCACATGATCAACATAACCAATCACAAATAACATGAATAATCAATCATTAACTGATTAATAATCAGGCTACTGGAAACATTAGCTATGTAATATTGTACTATCTAGAGTCAAAATATAGAATTGTGCAGCAATTCTAAAATAATAAAAATCTGTCTAAAGATATACTGTAACTCAGGAAATTAATACGAGCAGGATATTAATGCGAAAAATGCGATTGGCGTGTGGCCGCATTCAATTCCTACGCATTATGTAAAATAATGAAAGGTAGGTTCGGGGAAAAACATGGTCGATCGCATTTAATTGTTGTCGCATTTATGTCTAAAAGCTTGAGGTCGCATTAAATTAGTGACGCATTAATTTCATGATTTACAGTATATCACCAAATGTGTTGGTTATTGTGGTCGCAAATATCAGCCCCAAAATGGTTCTATTCATGTGGGATCCTGCACAGTAAACAATGTGAAAACACTGAATACAAATCTACAATAAAATATACATTAAAAAACAATGACGACATTTCAGACATTCTCACGTTCAAGTAACATGGTGACCATATCCAGCGAGCTCTTCTGGGCGGCGGAGATGATGATGTTGTAGTACGGGGACTTGGGGATGTTGGGATCCGCACCCTCCTTCAGTAGCATTGCAGCCACCTCCACGCTGTTGGCTTTGACAACGGCCTGAGACAGTGGGGTATTGGCTGAACACGGATAAAACAATTGTAATATGTGTCAGTCTGGAAATGTCCATAAAAATTAGAGCTGGCTAAATACATCGATAAGATAATTGAACCACTTTTAAGATTCTTTTACTTACTTACATCACGGCTTGTCAGGTTAGGGCAGAAGGAAACCCACAACAACCTTAGTGCTGAAAGTTGCAGTAAACCTGCGAGCACCGGCTGGTACTGACAGCCAAGCAGTGAGTTTAACATCGCTGCAGGAATCTTTCACCCATTTGTGACGATAAAACATTTAATTAGTAAAAAATGTAGTTAAAATCATGCACATGATACAATAGCTAGATGAATAGGTAAATTATGATTTAATAGCTTGATGCAATTGATTTTAAAACCTTCCAAAAGATGTGCTGTATTTTAAAGTAAATATATGCTTTAGGTTTGGCGATGAATAAAACCAAGGGCACTGATCTGAAAAGTCCACACAATTAAGCAATGTCCTCATCACAACGAACACATTGAGGTCTATCCTCGCCTTTTAAAATGTATGAATGTGTATAAAATGTTTGACCAATACAACACTACCTGGGGACTATCTCATCCGGGTGACAATAAATGCCAGACAAAGGGGGTTAAACCAATCAAGGGTTGAATGTGATGTACTTTGTTATTGGTTTCATTATTCCATTTTGCTTGGTGTAGCGATTTAATATAAGAGCTAACAGAATATCAAGAGACAAATGGCATGAAATGCAATATTCAACATGCAATACTTCAAAATCTAAAATGGATAGCAAAACGTTAGACTTCACTGGGTAGTGGACTGTAATACAGGGTTTTGCATAATATGCATATTTCTACCACCAATGCATTATTATAACTTAGGCCTAATTTTGTTTTTAAATGCTTGAATCGGTGGATTTGGATAATAAATGACTGACGTTAAAACCCAAATCAATAAACAAACCCAAACGGCAGGCTACAAATTGGTAAATTGTTCTTTCCGGATGATTTAATCATTCCCTTCTTAAGACAATCGTTCAAATATGGCACCGACTAGCATTTAAAGACTTGTATGGTCTGTCTTATTTCGTAAATAACTATGAAAATGAAAGAGAAAATAATGCGCGATAATCGATTGCCCCCATGTAATCTTGGGTTTGTTAATAATATGTATCCCATGATGCATTGCGATATTTGAGACTACAAACTTGCATATAATACAACTTGTTGGCATCGCATGGATAATTGTTGGATTATTTCCAAATCAATTACATAAATTCTATGTGGTGTCATAAATCGTAGTCCACAGGGCGCTGAAATATATTGGATAATTTAGACAATATTAACATTTTACTTACACATCAGTATATCGATAACCAACCCTAATGGAAATTTGCACATTAGCACATATTAGTGTCATAGAGCTCTCTGACAAAATCTTCCATGTTCACAGAGACATGTCAGTAATGATTTTGTGACATAAAAACCAAAACAGCATCAATGAAATTTATATATTGGACTAGCAAACAGAGTAAACTGATGCTGACTAAAGTAAAACAGACATGCTACTCTGCCTACCAAAGTTGTCCAGTGTGTTGATTTCCTCCTTCTGTGTCTGTAACAGATACTTGACCACCGAGCTGTGCCCAGCCTTGGCTGCGGAATGAAGCAGATGCCGCCTGCCCTCGGGGTTGCAGCGTTTGCCACACCGGTGCTGCATCAACATCTCCAGGACATCCAGGTGGCCCTGGTGACAGGCCAGGTGGAGCGCGGAGTGCCCGTTGAGGTTCAGCATGCATACCGCTTCATTGGCGTCTTCCAGTGCTGCTAGGAGCAGCTCAACGAGGTGGAGGTGGCCATCGGAGGCAGCCACGTGCAGAGGTGTGTCACCTCCAGAGTCGCATGCCACCAGCGAGCAGCAGCTCTTCACCAGCTCCTTCACCAAGTCCAGACACACTGGCCGGTACTTCACGGCAGACAGGAGCAGGGAACTCTTCCTCGACTGCTCAAACGTGTCACACTTCTCCAGGAATGGCGACCCGCCTGCCCCAAGTAGGATGCGGAACATGACCACGTTCTTGAGTAGACACGCCATCCTGAGACTCTGTGCTTTCTCGTCACAGTCCAGGGAGGGGTCGTGTCGGATTAATTCCTTCAAAATGGCCTCGTCGTTCAACAAGATAGGCAGACATACTATAGGAAGCTGCTCCTCTTGCTGCATGCTAGTGATGTCTCCTGGCAACCCAGAGACATCTCCAGGCAACACAGCTTGGTCTCTTGGCAACACTACATGGTCTCCTGGCAAAACTGCATGCTCTCCTGGCAACCCAGAGATGTCTCCAGGAAACACAGCATGGTCTCCTAGCAACACAGCTTCATCTCCAGGCAACCCAGAAATGTCTCCAGACAGCACTTCATGGTCTCCAGGCAACATATCTTCGTCTCCTGGCAACACAGCTTTGTCTCCCAGAAACGGAAGTACAGCCGAGACACAAAATTTGCTTAAGCTAGCATTCGACCTCAACAGCAAGTGGAGTATTTCTCTGTTTCCATTAATGATGGCTAGATGTAGAGGACATAAACCGTTGTGATGATATTCCAAGACTGAGCTGTCACAGCTAGTAGAATCTAATGGTGGACATAGTGCCAGACAGACAGTCTCCAGGTCATTTGTTTTCACGGCTTCCCAGAGAATGCGACCCGTCTCCATGACTACACTTGAGGACTTCTAAGTTCTAAGACATACCTGGCAACATAAGTTCATTTTTTTAATAAAATTATTAATTGGGTTTTCAGCAGGTTTCAGGATTCTTTCACTTATATCAGGGCTTGTCACTTCAGCATGTTTGGGGAAGGAACAAACCCACAACACCAGTAGCGCTGAATGTTGCAGTAAACCTGCAAGCATTGCTGGTACTGACAGTGAGTGAGTATGGAGTTTAACATCGCTTCGGGAATCTTTCACCCATTTGCAACGACTATATACTGACAGACCAAGGATGATAATTGCAATGCCATGGTACATACAGTGCATCCAACATGATCACATCATAAAGGTGAACATTTTTTAAAATATGGTTGATGATGATGCAGAGTAGCTAGCAACGACAAAATATGTTGCTATAGTTTGTTGCACATCAAAATTTCCAATTAAACCATCACTGGTGGTCCATACACATTAAATATAGGTATAATAAAAACATGAGATAATTTCTGCTGAAATTGCATCATCCTGATCATTCCTGGAAAAATTGCCTCATTTTTAGCAATTTAAAAATATTATTTCAATTCAATATGGGAAAACAATTCCCTCTTATCTGCTACTAGATTGTGGATGCATGCATACAATATTACCTATTAAAATCATGCAACGAATGGCATCACCATCTGTGTGATGCTACTGTTGTTACAAGCGGATATTGTGCACGAAAACTGTGAACATATGATATCCTCAGCGACACATTACAGAAAAAGGCATGCAATAACATACAATTTCATTGACTGATGCTGATTCTTTACATGTTAACTGCAACCGATAGCTGTCATATCTAAAAATGCATGAGAGAAGGGGCTGTTTTTGTCGTATCTTTACGTTCTGAGACACCGTAAATAAAAAGTCAAACAAACTCAGCTGATCCGGAAGTAAACACAAAGTTTACCGGAACTACGTCACGATAAATTCCAAACGGAATTGTAGTACCCCTCTAGGGCCTTATTGAGGTGTGGTTAGCCGTTGATGTATCACGACAGGAAAAAATACAGTTTCACGCCAAAAGAACCTCAAAATAGAGGATATTCCTCAGGTATTTTGTGTACCTAATGTTTACTTGCAGACAGGCAGTTACTTCTCGTTAAGGTTATTATCAGATGCGATTTATTCTGCTTGAAATTTGGCTATCGGCGGATAATGAGCAAACGCCATTTATGGTAATCGCTGCAGAGAGGGATCTTGGCTTATAAAAGTCTTGTTGGTATCATAATGTTCATGTTTATTGTTCTTGTTGCACATTTGACTTATTCCATATAGTTAATATGATTTAGCAAAGTCGATGGATACCAGATTAGAGCTATTGGGATCGCGAAAATGGCGCCCGCAGACGATGCATGGCCGTTTCAAGAAATCGCCATATTGATGACATCATCGGGGCCGGTCTGCCGTGAATGATCTTTTTTAAATTCATTGTATATTTGCCGCAATACACAACGTTACACGAATGCATAGATGTCACATTTTCTATGTTTTCATTTATTCTAATATCCTGTGTATATCGACACTACATTGATAGCCTAATCGCCTACCGAACAATGCAAAAATCTTGACCTGGTTTTGCAAGTCTTCCGATGTGTAATATTTACTTTAAAGTGCTAATCAAGCTCATCAGTGCATTCTACTTTCTGGGATTTTCTTTTTCTTTTAATTAAGTATTTTAAAATGCTATGTTAACACCATTCGACTTTATGTGTTCAAAGGGGAACACATGAATGTTAAAGGAACAGCTTGTCAGGAGACCACACCCATCTCTCATTTTGTTTTCAATGGCATATCATGACTCACATTTGTTTAGATATTTCTTCCGTGTTCATCTATTAGATTGTAACACTTTATGCATTACTTTATCAAGTAGATTTGAAGAAAATTAATACAAATGTTGTAACAGATTTTCAATCCTATCAACTACTTAATATAAAATAATGTGAATTCTATAGAAATATTTCTATCCGAGAACGTAACTTTTTGTTGTTGTTGGTTTTCTTTTTAACCCATCTATATTATACTTAATTATTCATCTGCACGTATGGGTGAAAGATACCACTGTGACATAAAACAATAACTCGCTCACTAAGAATACCTACCAGCAGCCACAGTTAAAATTCCAGGATTGGTGAATCCAGCGTGATTTTCACCACTGCTTACATGTCAGCATTCCAGTATTGGGTGAAAGATTACCGCTGTGACGTGAAACAATAATTTACTCACTCACATGTCAATAACTATTTCTGTATGTATTTGATTGTGATGAAATAAAACAAAATAAAAGACCAATGTATGTAACATTGATGTGTGCAACCTTACGAGAGGTGACGGGAAATTGTACCCAGTAGGGAAAAAGTCGGACACGTATCAGAAGTTGGACACTTTTGCTCAATATTTATAGAATTAACACCACAGGGAATTGAGCACACGTTGCTCTCATCAAAGTTTTGAACCCCTAACCATAGTTACTTTTCTTTGCTTACTCGTGTAACTTTCCCCCCTCGTGTTTTCGCCCAGATAAAAGCCCATCACATCGAATCTGAACAAACATTTTCTCGAAATTTATGACGCTTTAAATTTATGTTAACTATCTTATACCAAGACCACTCTTTTATGGTATTGTAAACTATAACTACATAAAATTGAAATAATTGTATGGAAAATAACGATAGATGTTTTAAGACAGTATACACATTCAATCTGAAGTCCATATATCAGTATGATTGCAAGTCAGAGGTAATCTACTAGATAAGGAGTGGCACTGCATTTCATGCAAAACTAATAGTCTAACTTCCAATCAAATTTGTCATACTTGCGATCAAATCGGGGTAATGCCATATTTCGTCTCCTATTTGATATTTTTCGCCCCATACACAAACTACAGTCAACCCTCGGTATACCGCTACTTTATGGGTCCACGGAGTACCCTGCGTGTTATTGCATATAGCGTTATATGGAGAGATCATGAAGCCGTATCACTACCCATCCATAAACAGGACCGAGTGTTAGTTGTTCACAGCGCACGTCAGCGGAGATCACAGGTCACAGTTGTGCTTAGTTGAGTAGATGACTAGACATGCTTAAGTATCAATCATTCTACATACTTTGATCACAGCGTCATTTCTTACATCGCAATGTTACTGGTACATTTCAAGGGAATCATATTTAAAACAATCGACCACCATTTTGTTTGTATACCTCCGGTATTAAAATCCGGACAATTTACTCATAACACGTTTGAAATGATCTCTGTGATTTTAGTGTAACTCATATAATCGTATGGGTAAAATATTCCCACTGTGACGTAAAGCACCAATTCATTCCTTTTAATGACTAGCATATTTCTATCTCTGTCCTCAGAAGAGTTCATCTCCCACACTCTGCTGCTGATGCTCTTCATCATCTGCTTCTTGCTGCTGGGGATCTTGGGGATGTGGCTCTACTGCTCACTGACAGACAGCCTGGGATGCCAGTGGATGAAGGGAGAGTTCCAGTACCTGTTCATGAGGATGAAGTATTACTACTACCATTACGCTTCCACCAAGAAAATCAAATATACCTGAATCGAGACTTCTGCCAGGATATGTGCACAAACCCCAGGCAGTGTTCACTTGGGCGACGCTCTACTGGGTTAAAATTAAATTACAACTGCTGCACTACGGGGCAGTTTTCGTCGTCTCAACCACAGAAGGGTTAACATGATTAATGACACGTGGTCAAGACTACATGTACATTAATATATTATTTTCCCCAAATATATTTTTATGATACTATTGTTAGAATGCTGGACCAGGGGAGTGTATGACATTGATGACATTTCAAATAGTACCAATATCATGATTTATAGATTTTGATGATTGTTGTTAAAGGCATACAATCACAGATTAAGTTGTCATTTTGGACCGAATTGGAGTTAAAAATGCAAAGTACATGCAATTAGCATCGCTTTTGTACCTCCAAATATCTTTTACCGTAATTGTCGAAGTGAATGCGTATTGGTGTTAAAAGCATACAATCACAGATTAAGTTGTCATTTTGGACCGAATTAAGGTTAAAAATGTAAAGTACATGCACTTCGCATACATATAATCACTTTTGTACCTCCAAATATCTTTTCACTGCTGTAGAATAGGCAAAATTCCATTGCAGTTTACATTTCTGGTAAAACTCTATTAATCCGTTGGTAATGTACTGTAATATCTCAATTTTCTATAGTCTAATAGACTAAGGGAGATAACTATAATCGTTGAACACGGTCAAAATAACCTTTCATAACTACTGGTACCAATAAAGCTATGTAGCTATAAATATTTAAAAAATAATAAAATATGAAAATATTGGAGATGCGGAAAATGTAGCTGGTTACCCAATATACTTGTGTAGACTATCAAATATACATGCTTTCATATAAAAATGTGTTTTACCATGAAATATGTAAACCAACGTGTGATTGTATGCCTTTAAAGTTTGTATCATTACTTTTGTATTTCAATGACTCTTGTCACTAAAATCTAAATTAGGATGAATTCCATGGCACCCGTCTGAGAGAGTGTCACTTATTCGAAACTGCATCAAGTTTACTAGCTTGTCACTGCTGCTGAAGTTAATATTATTAATTCTGAAATATTGATGGGAAATTAAGATAACTATGTTAAAAATGTATATTTGTATTCACTAAGGTCATAGTTATTTGATTCCCTGGTTTACAGATTTTTCTGTGATGATTTTGACTTGGGTGGCCGAAATGAATAAATATTATTTGGTATATTGGCTAGTCAGTCTGGTCCAATGTAAAAATAATAATTGGAGATTATAAATGGTCGGTTGATTGAAAGTACATATTATTGATCAGTATAATTGTCAATAATTGTTATAAACACCAGTACAAACAAATGGTTATAAACACCAGTACAAACAAATTGTTATAAACACCAGAACAAACAAATTGTTCAGATCTTGTCATTAGCAGTAATCGTTATAAATTAGACTTGTTCTGCATATTTTCTTCTTTTTTTCTTTCTTTAAATTTTAAGTATAATTCTGGGAGTGGATTCTTATGTTTACTTTTATTTAAATTACTCTTGTCTTCAGAAATAGTACTCAAACCTTTCTAACTAATTATTTGTATAAACGTCTCTAAGTTTGTTTGAACTATAGATAACTTTCTGTTGAGTGAAACATAAAAAACTATTTGTATTCAATTTGTTGTATGTCATACTGCTGTCATTCACACTTTTGACTTGCAAATGTCTGCAAAATAATGTTATATGATAAACATATGGGTATACATGTTTTTTTTGTCTTGGCTTCTGTAGTGATGTACATTAGCAATATTTTGTTGACGAGTAATCTATTCAAAGATATGACAAGCTTTTTCATTTTCTATCATAATCTAATATTGCATATTTTTTTAACATTTGCTTTGTTATTAATTTTATGATCTAATTTTGTTATGTAATATTTGTTTTGTTATATTCTGTGCATACAATATATTCCTCTAGCAGATTTTGTATGAATATATTTTCACATTCTCATCATGTATTCTGTATACATAAGTCACCATTTTTATTGATTGTTCTATCAGTATCCAGATTTGGAATCAGATAAGCACATCAGCAATACAGGTACATTATAAAACTACATATATGCACATGATCATGAATCTGTCTGTGATAAATAAACCCACATTATTTATGTTGTGGCATCCTTTTGAATTTTTTATAGGATTATGTATGTCCTAACTAGCCTTCATAATCTGTCCCTTTGAAAATGAAATCCAATATACACTCAGTATATACCTACTGTATCTGGTAATGTTGGGCAATTAATTGCTTTTATTTGACAGACTGTAAAGGTTTTCAGGCCTGTGATGGTAGCAAAGGTGCTTCAGGTCATAATGACCTGCAAAATGTATTTCGTAAGAGGTCAAGGTTAATGTTCTCATCTATCAAAGCATTTCTATGAGTACAAGGTCACAATGTTCTCAACCTGTAATAGTTTGAAAATGGTCAGAATGGATTTGCTATTTGTTCATGCAAGTAAATGAAACCACTTCATTATGTAAGATAGATATTCACTTATTTGTAATAGTTTTGTGCAACATTTCAACTTATAATCAAAATATCACAAAGCTTTTTCATTTGTTTATTGAAACTTTCCACTATTAAGCCAATATCTGCTTGATATACTGTGAACATGTGACTTCATCCTACATTTATTTATTGCACTAAATGTCTAAGTGGGCGGGTGGTAACGCAGTGGTAGAACGTTGGACTTCTGAGACAAGGTTCCAGGTTCAAATCCCGCCCCGGGGGCCTGGCATCAGTGTTCGCGAAAGTTACCTTTCTGATGCGATATTGATAGGATGCACTGTCTGTAGAGTGGAATTTATATATAACGAAATAAATATGACTTCCCCACCTAGATATTCTCATAATAGCAGTGCCCATTGCAGCAGTCGTCGCAAATGTGTGCAAGATTCCTGCAGGGAAGTTAATCTCCATAATCACACGCTCACTAATAGCTGAAAACATAATGTGGAAAATATTTGAATAGAGTCGTGTTCGTTTATCCATCAGTGGCCAAGACTGATGTACACCATATGTCATAATGTAACCTACCGGTATGCAGGATACTGTAACATACTGTTTGTGAATTAACGACTACTCGTAACATTGAATATTCCCTGCTGTAATTTCTCCAATGGCTAACTTTTATGCTCTACAAGAGCTGTTTTCATTATTTATGTGTTACGACTATGGTCGGGGCAACTTTGAGAAGTATACAATGACTTACATTGCAGAGAATCATATTGCCACCATATCTACCCGCAACCCGCACCATATCTATAGTAATGACAGAAATAGAATAGAAACAATTGAAATGTATACAGTATTAAATTGCTTTGAGGATTGTAGTTCACTACCATTCTCAAAGTGATGGTGTCCACAACAGTAAGGATGATCTAATCATCCATCTGAACAACATAAGACTCCAGTGATGACACATAACATTTTGATATGGTCCCCATCACAATATGCACATAAGGCTTGTACATTTCTAGAAAAGCCATTTGTAGTTATAACATGAATGCTATAGTCTGTATTATACTTTTATGCATCTCATTTAATTTCTCTTGGGATTTTGCAAATTTTCAAGACTAAAGTACAAGATTTATCACACATACGAATTTAACAGCTTGTTATCACAATATGTCAACATATTTTTAATTGATATTTGAAGAATTAACAGTGATAGATGTGAAATTAATAATATGATGGGCAAAATTCATTTCTGTTCTATTTCTGACATTACTATAGTCAACTATAATGTGATTTTATTGATTTAAAACAAATTGTTGAATAAATCCATGTATGATATAGTTTCCAAAGCAGTATGCACATTTGTTGGTCAAACTGAACTGTTGGTAACAATTCAAGATACTCAGACCAGCACCCTCTTAATCAAATCTTTAATCTTAGCCAACGCCATAGTGATGTCTATGGCGATAGTTCGTTTACATTCATGGATATGTTCAATGTTTTCAACTATGTATCTGTCCATGCATAGAAGTCAGTCTGTAGTATAAACAAATTGGCACTGCTACATATATACATTTGACTTGTGATGTCACCCTAACTAGAATAGATATGGTTAGACCAAGATTGTCAGAGATAACATGTGACTATGTTTGTGTTTGTAACAAGATGCATATTTTTGATGACATACCCAGGAGCTGGTCTCTAGAGGGTGCTTGTGTGTTGGTATTAATAATACCTTTGCTTGGTTTGTATTACAATAAACATTTCATACATCTGTTGTTTGGATATATTAATTTATACATTTTCAAGATGTGACATACGTGGTACCACTTCCTCGGCTAACCTATGGGACTGGCTCACAGTCTTTTTTTGTTTGTTTTTTTGATTGGGGTTTTAAGTCACTTTCAAGGTTCATTCACTTTCATCAGGACTTGTCAGTTTAGGGCAGGAGGAAACCCGCAACATCCGTACTGCTGAATGTTGCAGTAAACCTGCGAGCATCGGCTGCTACTG
This sequence comes from Lepetodrilus schrolli, assembly GCA_032361225.1. NCBI lineage: Eukaryota > Metazoa > Mollusca > Gastropoda > Lepetellida > Lepetodrilidae > Lepetodrilus > Lepetodrilus schrolli. The sequence continues at coordinate 13,685 of JAUTBT010010194.1, forward strand.
ACAAGACCAAGGTATACTGGAGCAAAGAGGAAGTAGTCCCGAGGTGAGCCGATTGGGTGCCACTTTCATTGGGAACGTGCAGACAACAAATACTGAAATGGTCTATTGACGAGTTATTCCCTAACTTATTTTGATGAGTATATTTCCACGAGTAAACTATGTGAATTGTATTAGTATGGACATTTGAATGTATTTAAACCACTAATGATGATTATATGCATCTGGTTGAAAGGTATGACATATATTTGATAAGAATGAAGGCCATTGCGGGGCTTTGGTGATCAAATAATATATGCAATTTCTGCAGTGGAAAACGTTTTTTTTTTAAATATCCACCACTTGTCGATAGATTAACCAGAGACATTGTAATGCATCGTGAACTCAATTGTTGTTCTTACACTGTAATTTAACCAGCTGGTAGAAAAAACACTTCCAATTTGAATGCATATCTTGGTTTAAGTGATGGGATCTGTGTACACATAAACCTGTGACATTACAATTTCCGTCGCGGCCACCCTTTTGGGGTAGGAGTCTTTGATTAGGAAATAAATATATTTCTCGATGATTAAAACATCTGAAAAAAATCTCACATGTCAGCTAAAGATTGTCCTTTCAGAATATTCAATAACCCCGATAGTGACCATTATTCCCTTTGCAAGTATATGATCTTGCCTTTTTAAATAGGCGCTTTTCTGGGTTTGGTTGCTGTACTAATTTAGAACAGGTCAGTTTGGGATTGCTTTTCCTTTTGATTAATGATACCGTAACATATTAATTTTGTAGATTTGTTTTCTTATGTTCCCCAAGTTTTACTAATCATGGTAATGTGTAGACTATTTTTAAATAAAAAATAAAAAATGTAATACTGTTTCCAATGATAATATTACAACTTAACAATAGCATAATTATTTTAAGTAGACTATGAACACAACATTTTGTCTTATTTTATGAACTGCTAAATAACATCTGTTGACATAATGATTAATGTCAACACACGCCAAACAGCGGAAATATGCTAACAAGGGAAACAACTCGTGTGGGTCAGATTGTTCCGTTCGGTCTGCCACGCTCAGTTTATTTTAATCTCGAATTTCAGCTTGACAACATCATCATGCCTATAACACAGGATGTTTTTGGAAAAACTGCAGAAGGAGAAGAAGTTACCAGGTTTAATTAATAAGATATCCATTTATAATATAAGTATCGTTCAAGCTACAGTTACGAAGCCTTCCATTAAATCGTGAAACGGCGCCCTGTTGCCGCCCCGATCGGATCATCCGGTTAAATTTCTGCCTATCACTCGCAGCCTATAAATACACTCGCGTGATAATAATTTTTAATTAGCATCGAAGATCACACTTAGTACTATGGTAGATCATGCAGATCAAGAGTATTAATTAAAGTTAATTGGCAAGTTAGTTTACCGTACTACATGTAAATTACAGTAACATTGTAATACGGAAGTAACACGATGTTCAGATATCTGCAGTGGGATATAACAAGAATATCAACCATGCTAGGGCTACATTTTAATACAATTGTACATACATTATTCAGTTGCAATTTGCAAATTGTATAAAACTAACAATGTAGTGGTACTTAAAGGCATACAATCACAGATTAAGTTGTCGTTTGGGACCTAATTTGGAGTTGAAAATTCCAATGCAGTTTACATTTCCGGTAAAACCCGAATAATCAGTTGGTAATTTACTGTAATATTTCAATTGTATATAGTCTAATAGACTAAGGGGGATAGCTTTAATAGGTAAAAATAACCTTTTAAGACCAATAAAGCTATGTAGCTATAAACAGATAAATATTTTAAAATATGAAAATATTGAAAACCAGTGGGATATGCTGGAAATGTAGCTGGATACCCAATATACTTGTGTAGACACATCAAATGTACATATTTTAATGTAAAAATATGTTTAACCATGAAATATGTAAACAAATCTGTGAATGTATGCCTTTAATGGGGGGGGGGGGGTAATCTCAAAGTGAGATAGTAATGCAAGATATATTGTACATACATGTAGCTACAAGATTATTTTATTACATAATAATGAATAATACAGTATGATAAATTTATATTGTTGATATCCAGAAATAACCAACCACTGGCTCACTCAATGAACCTTTACTACTAGTAATTTCATGCTTGGTAATTAATTAAAGGCATTCAATCACAGATATTTATTCTTGTTTTGGACTAGTTCATAGGTACAACTGCAAAGTACATTCACTTGACATACATAAAATCATGTTTGTACCATCAAATATCATCACACAGCTTTATGGTAGATAAAATTCCAAAACACACACATATCCTCCCTTTTGAATCTACCACTGTTATTTAATCAGGGCTCAATTTAGCGACTAATTTGGGACCTAATTTTCCATTTGGCTCCCAGTATTTCACTTATTTTAAGTGTATTTGGATCTGCAACTTTGAGCAATGTTAATGCATTTTTTTTAAAGATGAAAGGTAAAATGAGTAAACTATCACTGTTATTTTCTATTTCTGTGTGCTATTGCCTAAACATGCATAGATAAAACTTGATCTTGTCACTTTAATTGGTTGTTACCATATTTGTTGCAGGCTTTACTCCCATCATAACCAGATCACAGATCACTATCACATCACTCAAATTCTACCCTGATCACTCACCATTCTCACTAATTTCTAGGTACATTCTAAAGAACAAAAACAATGTGACTATCTGTATCTTGGACTATGGAGGAATCGTTACAGACATCATTGTCCCGGATAAGAATGGAAAAATGGATGACATCAACCTTGGCTTTGACAATATTAAAGGTATGAGCGGGGAACTTTATGAGGTGGCTTTCATTTTAAGCATTACATATTTTTATTTAAAATTAAAAGGAGAATCCAATTTTAGTTCAGATAATATATTTAACGTGTGTATGTTCTTTTTTTATTTTTTATTAATTCCTAATTTATCATTACCGTAAATACCCTAATAATGTGAACATGATAACATAATTATATTTGTAGCTGTTCAAACTATTAGTAAAATATTAAAATTGAAAATGATCGGTGATAATTAGGGAAAACCAAAATTCAGTAAAAAAAATTATTGTTGTAAATGAATTGGTACCCCCCAAATAAATTAAGGATTTAAATTTTTTATTTTATTTTCGAATATTAATTTAGGTGTTCGAACTATTAGAGGAATTGAATTAAATTAGGGTAATTACAGTAAATGGCTCATTTAATTTGGTTTACTCCAAAATTCATGTAATTAAGTTTATGAAAGCCACTTTTATTCCAGAATACGATGCAGTTGATTACATGGGCGGACTCATTGGCCGCGTTGCAAACCGTATTGGTGGCGGTCAGTTCACACTGGACGGCAAGACCCACAGGCTGGCGGTCAACAGCGAACCCAATGCTCTGCATGGAGGATTACGTGGCTTCGACAAGGTTAGTGTCGGAACTAGTAGCTCAGCGAGGCGGTAGTAGCACGCCTACTTCTTGGAAAAACGACCCTAGGTGTAAAATATGAAGGAAAGTGAAAAACGTTGATTGATATTTCGAGAATATTGGAAAGTTTAAATGATTGGATTATGCCATCGATCAACACCTCTTAACCCTCTGCCTGCTGGATTAATCACAGGCACTGCTGTTTAGGGCATCTCCGGTTGCCTGCAGCATGGACAGAGTTAATTGAGTGAACGGCGCTATTTCAAGAATATTTGGAAGGATTCACTGATTGGACTATGCCATCGGTCAACACCTTTCTGACGCGATATTGATGATACGCTGTCTGTAGAGTGGCAATGCAGTTATCATCCTTGATCTTGTCAGTACCAACCGGTGCTCGTAGGTTTACTGCAACATTCAGCGCTACGGATGTTGCAGGTTTCCTCCTGCCCAAAACTGTTAAGCTGTGATATGAGTGAAAGAATCTTGAAAGTAAATCTAAACCCCAATGCAAGTTTAATTCTTTTAATGGTAGCTCAGCATCGAAACAAATGTCACTAGAAAGTAGTATGTAATTGATAAGAATTCCAATGATGCTTTAACAGATGGGTCATCATGTTTGTGTGAAATTTAGATTCCTGCTGCAGAGTATTAGTAAAAGCAATCTAATTAAAATCAAATCTCATTTCACTCCTTAAAACATTTTGACATATCCAAGAGTCAGTTTCGGATCTGATTTTAATTACATTGTAGTAAAATAATAAGACAATAAATCACTCAGTCTAGACGGCCTTGATGTCGGCCTTGATGTCGTCTAGACAGTCAGGGAAAAAGTAAGTAATAGCAGTACTATCATAGAACAGTGGTAGAATGTCAGATTTCTGAGACAAAAGTGCTAAGTTCAAACCGGCTCTGGGGATCTCCCATCAGTGTTCAATGAAGTTGATGTATTTGTCTAGCGATTGATTTGTTGGCACTGGATGTGGCTTGAAGCCTCCTACCCCGGGCTTGTCTTCCATGCATGGCCTTTCCGACATAATCAGGATATAATGTGCTGTCTGTCACAGTGCAGTTATCCTTGGATCATCAGTATCAACCGGTGCTGGCAGGTTTACTGCAATACACAGTGCTACATGTGTTGTAAGTTTTCTCCTGCCATAAGCTGACAAGCCGTGATTTAAGCAAAATAATCTTGAAAGCAGTACTATACCCTAATTGGAATCTTTTAAAATCATGTCAGGAATTACAAACACAAATTCAGTTTTTAAAATGGAATTTATATTTATATTATTATTTGTTATTCAAATTAGAAAAGTTGGAATGGTATCTTTTTTTCTCATGTGATTTAAATAACATTGATACAGTTATGTCATTTATTGATATGAACGTGATATGACCTCTGTTATTTCTGATGGCAGAGACTTTGGCAGGGAAAAGTCGATAACAACAGACTGCGTCTACGGTATGTCAGTAAAGACGGTGAGGAACATTATCCAGGGGAACTAACTCTTGATGTCGTCTATGAGCTGACTGATGACAATGAACTGATAATCGACTACACTGGAACAACCACAGCAGCCACACCTATCAACGTGACCAATCACGCACACTTCAATCTCGGAGGCCACGTACATTTTGAGGATTGTCTTCTGTAGTTTGGCATGACCTTCCTATTTGGTGGAAAATCATGTAAAAAAAATATCATTTAAAAAAAAGTGTTTTCTTGAATGGACAACAACCAAAAATCTTTTTAAAAATCAAATTTATTTGCATCATTAATATATAAAAAAAATATTGTTTATATAAATATCACCAAATATTTTGAGTAAAAAAGGTTATAAAGACAGCACAGCGCTATAGACAGTTGAGTGTGTTCAGAAGTGCATCAACACATGCATGTTCATCTTTTCTGTCATTTCATGCCCGACTATAGTTGACTTGGGAACAAGGTTTCATACTGCATTGTGTTGTTATATTTAGAACAGGCCACTTTGGCGATTACCTTATTTTGGCATTGCTGATACTACATCATACAATTTTAAAACAAATATATCATATTTTTTCCATATGTATAAAAATATATAACTTATTTTTAATAGATTTAATATTCCGTCCAAAGATGGTATTGCCACTTTAATTGTAGTTTCTAAGATATGTTTCTAGGAAGCATGGTAAATAATTTAAAGTCATGAAAACGTAGGGATTTATCGTGATACATGTATGTATAATCTCTTGCTGCTTTACTTTCTCAATTCTGTTGTCGCATATGGGCGAAATATTCCTGCTGCAACATAAAGCACTAACTCAATCAATCAACTTTTAATTTCCATATGGTGTTTTCCTTCGCAGGGTTCGGGGAGAGTTGACAACCATGTTGTAACTATCTGGGCTGAAAACTTCCTTCCACTGGATGAGAACTCAGTTCCTACAGGTAGGTTGGTACTGGAGACCCTCGTACATTACCACAATGTACCACAATAATGCAGTGTGTCCAGGCCCCAAGATTTCAAAATGTTTTTGAGTACGAATTCATTCTCAACAGTTTTGTTTACAAATTCGCACATAAAACTTTAGCTTGAACATGAAATCGTGCTCGGAAAATTTCGTAATCTCGGAGGCCAGATATAGTGAGCCAGTGATTGGAAGGTTTGGAGAGATGTTTGAGAGAGTGAGCCAGTGATTGTAATGTATGGTGATACTGCAGGGCCAACTCCTGGCGCCGAAATTACGAAAGCTTTTGAGTACAATTTTATGTTCAAGCTTAAATCATATCTGCAGATTTGTGGACAAAACTGAAATGAGCATGAAATCGTACCCCAAAAGGTTTCATAATCTGGGTGCCAGATGTTTGAGGGAGTGAGTCAGTGATTGTATCGTATGGTGATACTGCAGGGTCAAGTCCCGGCCCAGTGATTACTAAACGTTTTTGACCACAATTGCATGCTCAACTCAAAATTTTGTACACAAATCCCCATATAAAATTTGAGCATGAAATTATGCTCATACGGTTTCATAATCTCAGGGCCAGATGTTTAAGGGAGCAAGGGAAAGTAATTAAAGTATAATACCATGTCGGGTGGTAGAGCAATCGGGAGCCTCGCATCAATGTTTGTGAAAGTTACCTTTATGACACGATACACTGTAGAGTAGCAATGCAGTTATCATTATTGGTCTTGTCAGTACCAGCCGCTAATTGCAAGTGAAAGAATCTTGAAAACGGCTCTAAATTCCAATTAAAATAGAAAAAGTATCGAAACAAATGGCCATCTGTAATTCAGAATAGATGTTTCAGTTTGAAGGATCTGACCCCCCAAATTCCATTTAAACTCAAATTATTGTTCACAAATCCCCATATAAAATTTGAGCTTGAGCATGAAATCGCATTCAAAAGGTTTTTGTTGACCGATGTAAAGACATGATGGAGGAAAATATATACACACACACACACAGGAGGAAATTATCAATCTCTCTGTGTAAACAGCACAACACACCCGTCCATTCGTTTTGGTACCGTTGGCTCAATGTGAAGGGAGCACCACATGTTTTTATTCCGGTAAACATAGAAAACAGGGGACATAACTCTAAGATCATATGTCTAACTTTGTCTGCTCAACACCCCCACTTGATCGCAATAATTATGTCACAATCTTCAACATCTCCACTTGATCGAAACGATTTTCATTTGTATAATATATCTAACAGTCAAGCACCAAGCTTATCTGACTAAACTAACACTTAACATAAACAACAACAAAATAATAATGATAAGATTTCTGCACAAATAAGTCTTTCATATATTGAAGTTCAATGTCTCTGTCACTTCAAACATAAACAATAAGGCCTCAAGAGCTTATGCACACAAAAAGAATCCATTACATAGTAACAGTTCTCAAAAGTCCATAACACAGAGTGAGACTGAAAATAATAGCTCACAAAGCCGATAACATTCTGACAGAATAACCCTTTTAACTAACATTTAACCAAAAATCAGGTTCTTGAATTTCTGCAACTGGAATTTGGTAGCAGGCTTGGTCATGACATCTGCAAGCATTTCGAAAGTAGGACAATACTTCAGTTCAATTTTCTTCTTGTTCACAACATCTCTAACGAAATGATAGCGAATGTCAATGTGCTTGGATCTCTGCCTGCTGACAGGATTGTTTGCCAAAGCGATTGTACCCTGATTATCTTCCAAAATCAAAACAGGGTCATAACTGTTCTTGTTGTCAATATCCTTCAATAACTGGGTGAGATACAAGCTCTCCTGAACAGTAGCTGCTAGTGCAATGTATTCTGCCTCACAGGTGGACAGAGCCACTGTTGGCTGTTTTCTGGACTTCCAAGAAATGAGAGGTCCTGTCTCAGACAGAGTGAAACAGTACCCAGTAGTGCTGCGCCTGTCCTCATAGGACGACGCCCAATCGGCATCACTGAAGCCTATCAGTGACAAACCTTGATCACTTTTCCTGTAAACCAACTCATAATCCATTGTGCCTTTCAGATACCTCAACACATGTTTCACAGCAACCCAGTGAGAGGCCAGAGGTTTTGACAAATGTTGCGACAGTTTGGTGACAACCCAACTGATGTCAGGCCTTGTACAAATCATGATGTAAATCAAAGTGCCCACAATTTCACGATATTTTCTGCCATCAATTGGATGATCATCATCACTGCTCGCCATTTTTTGTTCACAAGGAGTGGATCTTGGTTTGCAATCAGTCATTTCGAACTTTTCCAGCATTTTCTGTATATACCTTTTCTGGCTCATTTTCACCTGCCCCTCACTCTGTTCAAAATTCATGCCCAGAAAGTAAGAGAGTTTACCCAGATCTTTCATCTTGAACCTGTTTTTCAAGATTTGTTTGTTTTCAGACAACAACTTGTCACTGTTTGCACCCACAATCAAGTCATCAACCCACACAACAAAGACAACCATTTTGTCTTCTTCATGTTTTGTGTACACACAGTGGTCAGTAGGGCTTTGAACAAAATTGTTTTGCACCAAATGCTTGTGAAGCATGTTATTCCAATTTCTGCCTGACTGTTTCAGGCCATATAAGGACTTGTTCAGCTTGTAAACACGCTTCTCTCCGTTTTTGGACTGACTCTCAAAGCCCTCTGCTTGCTCCATGTAAATTTCACAATCAATCGGTGCGTTAAGATACGCACTCTTCACATCCATTTGGTGTAGATTCAAATCATATTGTGCAGCAAGTTGCATCACTGTACGGATAGATGTCAAATTTGCTGTTGGTGCAAATGTATCTTTGTAATCTATACCTGCAACCTGACTACCCTTTTGCCACAAACCTAGCTTTGTAGAGATTTGACCCATCCCCTCTTTCTTTTACAGTGTATACCCAACGTCCCCCCACTGCTTTTCTGCCCTTAGGTAGGGTGGTCAGAGGGAAAGTATAATTTTCTTCCAAAGAGTTAATTTCTTCGTCCATTGCTTCTTTCCAGAGAACAGAATCAGGGCATTTAACAGCTTCACTGAAAGATTGCGGAAATGCCGCAAATTTGTAACAATAGTCTATGTTCATCATGACTTGATCATCGTCTTCAAGTCTTGTTTCATAATCCGCTAAATGAACTGGGGGATTTCGCTCCCTTGTAGGGTATCTGCGTTCATCTGACATGCACTCTGACTTCCTTTGAGTAGGTGGAATATCTGGCTTCTTATCAAGCGTATGGCCATTACGCTTCAACATCAAATCATCAATGTCTAGACAATCATCTGTCTGTGTGTTCTGGTCAGTCGAACTTGTCAGTGTTTGTTTCTTTGTCACAAATGTGGGTTTCTTTGTCATAAACTCAACCCTTCTGTACCGCCCCACCTTATTTGTTTCTCGGAAGTACACCAAGTATGCTGGGCTACCCCTATCATAGCCAACAAATATACCTTTTTTTACACCTGTCATCAAGCTTTTGTTTCTCTTGGGTGTATGCAAAGCATTCACATCCAAATGTTCTCATGTTGGACAAATTTGGGGTGTGTCCGGTCAGTGCAGAATAGGGTGTCTTATTGATACTCTTGCAATAACACATATTGCGAATGTATGCAGCTGTCATGACTGCGTACGGCCACAGCTCCTTTGGGAGCTCTGCCTGAATGAGCAGGCAACGACCCATTTCAAAAAGGGTCCTCCAATGTCTTTCAGCTGTGCCGTTTTGATGCGGCGAATAAGGCGCAGACATTTCATGCTTTATTTTGTTCTTTCTGAGAAGTGAGGCAAATGCTTCAGAAGTAAACTCTGTGCCATTATCTGACCTCATTACTTTCACTTTGCCAAAAGGAGCGGAATCTGCCAAAAACTTTTCTGTTGCCGCAACAGAATCACTCTTCTTCTTCATGAAGTACACGAAAACTGTTCCTGAATAATCATCAGTGAAACTCATGGCATATCTAAAATCTTCTTTTGAAGATGGGGTGATTGGCCCTGCAAGGTCAGTGTGGACAAACTGTAATGGGACAGTCGAACGAGTCTGTCGTGACTCTTTATTTCTGTCATTTGTCATCTTGCCACGCACGCACACATCACAGTCATCTGGTCTGTGTGTCTTATCTGTCACTGTCATGCCTTTAACCACCTTTTCAAGCTTCAAAACATCATCAAAATTGCAGTGACCCAGGATTTCATGCCAACCATTCAGATCATTCGCATAATTCATGCAATCAGTATCAACATTTTGATCAAAATCTGCCATGATTTTCAATTATGAATATTGTGCCATCTTTATAGAGTTCAGCTGAATCTGGTTGGAATGAGATCTTGGCACCTTTTTCAGTGGCAGCTTGCACTGAGAATATGTTCTGGGGATATGAGGGCATAAACGGAGCATTTTTCAGTGAAGCCGTAACATATCTTCCATTCATACCCACAATCATCACATTCACATCCCCTCTTTTCAATGCGACATTGTTTTCCCTGTTCCCATTTGCCAGTTCAATGTAATGTTTTTCGGGGTCAAGGTTTTTATCAAAACGCACAAATTTGGACACATCATTAAATATATGTGTGGTTGCACCGAAGTCAACTAGAAGTTTGTCACTTTTCATGTGAGAACTATCACTATGGCATGAAAAAGCTAAAGAATGTTTATCTTCAGACAGTTCAAACATTTCATTGACTCTATCACGGTTTCAACCTTTACGACGACATGACTTGTCAGTGTGATTGTTCATGCGACAATGACTACACCACAGCTTTCTCTTTTCTTTCTTCTCATCACAGTTTTTCGCGATATGACCAGGAAGCTTGCAGTTGTAACAGATCACATCTTTCCCGGTTCGGCTGTGACCGGCTCC
>JAUTBT010010205.1:0-24425 GCA_032361225.1 Lepetodrilus schrolli
CGTACTGTGCACAGCACCGGATCGGTGGGGGTCCGGGCTGTGGGGACCGCTCTTGTCCCTACAGTACGTCTGGCCGAAGCCTCGTCCGGTCCTTCGGGACTGGACCTTGGCACACCTGTCGGGATCTCGCCCTGCGGGGCAGGAACTCAACTCGCATCGGACACCCGGGACCCGGGACCCGGGAATTCAACTGTGCTTCGGTATGGTCCGAGTTCCCGGCAGTTTTAATATCTGGGGGAATTGCGGGACTATTCGAGTGTGTTTTATCGTAAGTATCTCATAGAAATCGAAAGTAAGGAGAAATCATTTTCTCCATTCCAATGATCTTCCATGTATTCAATGCAATATCTTTTGGATCGTGGTCACTTTTTTTATACCAAATTCAGAATTATTTCTAATTATTTAGATATTTTTCTGAGAGATAAAATGGATTGTAATTGCAGTGAGAACCATGTTGTTCAAGCATCTTAAAATTTTGTGTGAAACTGTTCCAATATTGTAAGTGTAAGACGTAAGATCGCTGGTTGTGTCAGACAGACATAGAGCTAATTGTGATATTTGGGCTGCACACAGAGACCACCTCGGAGGCTGTCACGACGGGTAAGTTGCGTCACCTGTTGACACTGTCATGCTGTTGACACTGTCATGCTGTTGACACTGTCATGCTGTTGACACTGTCATGCTGTTGACACTGTCATGCTATTGACACTGTCGTGCTATTGACTGGTTTCATCGTGTGGAATGGCACTATCTCAAAGAGGGAAATATAGGATCTGTGTGTAATGTTGATAGCAGAACTAAATAAAATCTTTAAAAAATCACAAAATTATGCAATAGTGAATTTTTCTAAATGATTATATCTACTTAGTCTATTTTACCAGAACTAATAAGTTTTACTGAAATCCGTGTCAGTTTTTGAAGTAATAGTAAGTTTCCATTTATCTTCAGGATACATTAATCATTAGGTGTTTTGGTCAACTACAAGATTAATGCTAATTTCCATCACAGATTATCTATTAACCCTCTCCATTCTGAAGGCAACCGGAGATGCCCTAAAGAGCAGTGACTGCCTAATCCAGCACTGAGAGGGTTAAAGAAACACTAACTCGGATTATCTAAGTAACGGGGATGATCTCACTGTCAGTGACACATCATTTGGATTGTTACCTTCCCTCTTTGAGATAACTAGAATAATTTTTGTGTGCTCGTTGTCCGTGGAACGACTATTTTCTGTGTTGGTGAATGTTTGGCTGGTGTTGTTTATTAATGAGGGATCAGTGAGGTGAACAGTCTGTGGTGGTGGTTCGACTGCTACTACCAGGAGTTGTCTCCCCTCAACTACCACTTGTGTTTTTCAATACATTTACTTATTCCATTGTAGTCTAGGCCTGGTGTTTGGTTGCTATTCCCCACAATCATGAAATTGGCATTTATCCAAAATATCTGGCATATTGGATGAGTTCAAAATTAAATCTCATCTTCCAAATAAATGTTGATTATTATTTCTAGAAATTATTTAGATCTGTAAAATAGTCTTTCATACAGTTTGCTGTACACAATTTCAAGATAATCGGATGAGTATGTATTCTACAAAATATTTCTCTGGCTTGTAAACACCTGTACACCTCGGAAATCATGCTGGTGACTTATAAAACACGCTGGTAACCACGGACACGTGTCCTGGACTGGTGACTTATAATACACAATAACCTGGTTGAGGACACAACTCAGTTTTATTGTCGTTGGACAATTTGTCTTGTATTAATTTGTTTGAATGTTTTACCAACACTTTCAGACTCTGTTGACAATGGTCTGCTTGTACAGGCATAGACTGTGCTAAGTGTGTATGATATCAGTGACTTGTTGCTGTCATCACCTGATATTAGTTTACACTGAGCCAAATTTTACATACGTGCTACTATAACTACAATGGCAGTTAGGATGTGCTACTACAACTACAATGACAGGATGTGCTACTATTACTACAGTGATGATTAGGATGTGCTACTATAACTACAATGACAATTAGGATGTGCTACTATAACTACAATGATGATTTGGATGTGCTACTATTACTACAATGACAGTTAGGATGTGCTACTATAACTACAATGACAGTTAGGATGTGCTACTATAACTACAATGACAATTAGGATGTGCTACTATAACTACAATGACAGTTGGGATGTGCTACTATAACTACAATGACAATTAGGATGTGCTACTATAACTACAATGACAATTAGGATGTGCTACTATAACTACAATGACATCTATATCGTTAAGTTACGACTCTCGTCATCCAGTGATCCAATGGCTCTGTTGTGTAGGAACATGGCTCATTAATGTCTACTATGCTTCTACGTATCGAATACTGTCCATATACATGTAATAGTATGCTTTCACATTAATTGACATTTTTAATTCTGGCAATATCCCACTCTGTCGGAGACGCTGATAAAAGTACGTTTATTGGGGAATGCATTTCAAATGCCGAATAGCATTTCTTCAAATTAAGTTTGTACTATAAAATATAGTATTGAGTTTGAATGGTTGTGCTCGGATATACATTGATTTCCGTTGTTCGTTGATCTTTGGTTAATTTTCTTTTTCATGGAGATTTGTTGTTTTATCTCAAAGGTATTTACGAATACTTCAAAGAAATAAACCACTCGTCCATATTTTAGGAAATCACATATCTCATAAACGTAGAAAACATGGCTGTTGTAATGGTGTTTCTATATGCACGGCGGAGTAGAACAAGTCATGAACCCCATGCATAAGTATCCTTCGTGGCTACAGTCATTATTCTACAAGACGTTTATCCTCAGGTTTCATATTGCTGTCATCATATATGATATATCCCTCTGGGAAAATAGGATGCAGTAATTATTATCATGAGCACCGTCCATATATATTACCCCCCCCCCCCCCCAGTCATTTCCATATGAACGAGATGCTAAAATATATTTGCTATACAATAATTGTGTATTAATATCTGTTAAAACAAATACGTGATTTCTGTATATTGTAAGGTGTCAATCACACTTTTTGAATACAGAATGATAAATCTGGGTCTATTATTATTATTATTTTTAGTAGTAGTAGTAGTAGTAGTAGTAGTAGTAGTAGTAGTAGTAGTAGTAGTAGTAGTCATAGTATCCGTGATACTCATACGTGTACAATCCCATGTTTTTAACACTACATACGGTCGTGGTAGCTTATCTTCATGTTACATAGGAGCTCCTCTTAAAGAGTTCAGCTGGGCATCTCCATGACCAGAATTGAAGAGCTCCAATAATGGCAAAGGTACACCGTACTAATCTGATAGCAAATACTGGCATCACAGTCGAGTGACATACAAGTAGCACTGCCCACAGTCTCTTGCCTGGACACCCATTGTTGGACATGGAAAACCGTAGACTGACTTCCCGTGGTCGTCTACTATCCATTGAGCGCCAGTATAAAGTACATCGTGGAATAACAGAGCCATCTAGCAATTGGGTCCAATGTATTTGATGTGCAACCACTCACCCAAGGCTTTGAAGTCTTAGCGGTGGTTCCAGTAATAAACATTGGTAACAGTCTGGAAGACCTAGGCGTTGATGACACCGCATAGAAGACACCGACATACAGACAGTCAGAAAGTCAGTCAGAATGGTAGAGTATTTCACGACCAACTGATGACTGTAGAGAAATTCGAGGCTTAGTTTTGCCCAGTGGTGCAAGTATTGCGCGGGCGTTTACGACAATTGTAAAGGCTAGTTTATGACCATATTTTAGAATGTTGACTATATGTAGATGCCCCAGTCAGAGATTAGATTGAGCGGAATAATCTTGAAAGTGGGTCTAAACCTATATTTAAAAAGTATTCAAATTTCGTCTGCATCTGGAAGAAATTTAAACGATATTTAGCATTTAGGGATCGGCATGCCAAAAGTATCCATGTGTATCTTCTTTTCTTTATAATCCAGCCAATATATTAGATGAGAGCATAGCCAACTTGACATCACCCTTTCTGGACAAACATAATAATAATAATAATAATAATAAAATAAATAAACAATAATGATAATCATCATAATACCGATGATGATGATGTGTAGTTATATTCCGATAGACTTCCTTCCTCAAGTGCCTGTCCAAAGCGCTACACCATAGACTATAGTGGGCATATTAAAGTTTTATCTTTGACCATATGACAACCTGCTTGAAGTTATAAATACCAGAGTAATGTTCGGTGCACAGTGACTGAATCAGCAATATGCATGGTTGGAATATCGGAAATTGCAAAAGAAACGGTTTTTGATGTCATAATTCACGTCTGTTCTGTCACTTGGATATCGTCGCTTGAATGGTCGCACATCATAATAAAGTCGTTCCAGATTTCTGCCAATTCTCTCAATTCGAAATAACTAAGCAAAGAGAAAAAATATCTATTCATTTGAACGTCAAAACATTCCGCAGAGATCATTAAATTTACATTTCAAGGTTGCTAATAAGTAGGCGGTCCATTAACTTGGATTAACATTACCGATGATTCGCCTGAGCATGTCCAATTGTATGAGAATCCTTTGTTCTTCAAACATTAAGTTTTGGGATTTCAATTTAATTGAATTTTTCTGTTTTACTTTTTAGTTGATGTTTTCAAATCTTACATTATACAGCTGTGTTGCAAACTATATTAACAATGTGAAATATATGCATTCCTTAAAGTTTGTTGGACTCAATTTTACTGGGAATCTTCATTTCTTCACCTAGACAAATACGTGTACATCTACTACTATCCTTTTAAGCACTGATTTCCTACCGGTATTCTACTTGATTCATTGATAGTCTAAAGCATCATCACTCCACTTAATGCCGTGGTATTATGACAGTGTGATATTTTAAAATATTGAAATATTCTTAATAATATCTTCCAAATTAGACCGTCTGAATCAAGTGTATTGTTACATAAAATATTAGCCACTTTAGCTTGGCTCTAGCTCAATTAAGCTAATAATTATCTAATTCCCTGTATTGTCAATGGGATTCTCTCTATAATTAGTACGATGAATCAAATTGTATTTCGCTATGCATTGTTTCAATCTTGCAATGACAGCCTTTTAGTCTGCAGTAGCTTTGCTTACCAAGTATGTTTGAATGTTTGTTAATATCCATAGTAATATATATATAGATATATAAAGTGATATTTTAATATGTCATGAAAGATGGAAAGATATATTCAGAATCAGTAGTGGAATAGAGATGCCCTACTGTATACTTCAACATGTGATATAGACAAATATCAGAAGTTGGAATGTTGCTGGAAATAAAGAATCAGCACACCCATTATGGTGTCGTCCATAGCCCGGACCTGAATAAAGCATAAACACATGATGAAAAACCCCTGCTACAGTATTCTGCTCAGTGCACTGATATTCTAATTATTTCTCCCCATTACGTGTGTGTTGTTATTTGTAAGTGGTGTGAGTGCACCATAGGAGTGGAGTTGGTGCTCTATAAATGCTCTTCTTATTATTACACTACCAAAAGCACTTAATGAAAATGTACGTTTCTCACGGACGTCCACAAAGTACATTTTCAATCCTATTGAGACAATCATATTCACAAGTTATCATTGTGTTGTGTCGATTGCCGCATTTTTATGATATGAACCCTAAACCCCTTAACAGAATAGGCTAGTCTTATGATATTAGAATCTACATCATCTGTTCCTCGATTCCTGTTCTGTGTACACGGAGGAGCGAACAGAACTACAGAGTTCTACTTAAGGGGAACACAAATATCACCCCAGAGATGGCAATATCAATTCAAATGGATGTATTGTGGGGATCAGTCGGTTCGCACTGTCAGTAATAATTACGTTGATATACAATTCGACGTACACATGGGGTATAAGACGCCCAAATATTCAATACAAATTAGTATGGGTCACTTGTGCACACTTTGAGGTGTGTGTTTTATGTTATATTTAATATAGGCCTCAACGATTGTCCAGCAACCAGAACAGAGGTATGTTTTCGTGCGTGCATATGTCAGAATCACAATGTCATTATGTATAGATGCCTTGTGGCAGCGCATTATTTCGTGCAAAATATTCATTTGAATATTGTATAACGTGTAGAGTGCTAGATGAGGCAGAATGGGCAGTTTTACTGATCTACAGAGATGGTTGTCGAACAATGAAGGTCAAACAGTTTTGTTTAAACATTGTATCCTACGTATCTGAGTTAGAAAAATAATAGTCTAAATAATAGCATATTCTCCTGTTTTTCAAAAACAAATTTCTTTTATAGAATAATTAGTTATTTTGCAATGGCAAGTAAAGACTATATATGATGTTTTGCGCATTCAATAAAAACGGCGGCTTGAAATATACATTTAACTTTGTGACATTATTTGTTTTCTGTTCTATGGGTAGAATTAGTCTTCTATAGATATATTGAATGCTTTTAGAATCAAGCTGTATTTAAATTGCATATACTGGACATTTTGTGTGTTTCATTATACCCCAATGATGTACGCTTCAAGCAACTTTCATAATTATTGACATATACCATCTACTTTTAGGAAATACATAATTATTCTACTCTCTTTTCATTTAAAAGTTCACAAAATGTGGAACTATTTAACATGAACTAAATGTATCTGCCTGTTGCTATTGTTACAATGCATCTTCATCGATGGACACAGGTTTTGCTACTGCGCGCATGCGTGTGCAATTTTTCGAAATACTAATATAATCCATAATTAGACCTAACTGCCAAACAGGTATGCACGTCTGACAGTTGTGGCCACTACTGAACAGAACATAATTTATTACAACTAGCTGTTGGCCTTGTATGATTCGCTGCAATTACTCTGCGAGTCGTAAGTTGAACTTCCGCTCAGACTTCCGAGGATTACATGAGATGGCTATTATAGTAATCATGATGCAGATCTAGGTGCATGGCCTTGTTTCTAGCGTTCCTCTATTATAGTACCGCGTTACCTCGGATACAAAATCAGTAGACTTTACTCCGACACTGACCAAATCGACCATCAGCGATGACGAATATATTAACTCAATACGACGGGCTACATTAATCTTTAAGGAGTTACTTCCAAAGCGAGTCATTTAGACACTCTCGTCATGGATGGTATCAAGAACATTGTTACGGCCAGGTGGTAGATCGCAAAATTGAGTGGTACCGGTAGTCCAGTTGTAAACCGGAAATAACATTACTTCCTGCTATTATATAACAAACTGTGAGCATGCACGTATTTACGGCAACGTGAAGTTGGTGTCCTTATTTACTACCAGAATACACCACAACCATTTCGTAAAGTGTAGGCCGGGCATGCATTTCACGAAAGGTCCGTACCTGTAGTCCAAGTGTAAACCGAAAATACCATCATTTCCTGCTGAAAGAAATTGTCCTGCGTGCTCTTATTTACTACCTGGCCGCACTACTACAAACATTTCGTATAAGGTAGGCTAGGCACCCGTGTCACGGAAGGGTCGTATCTTTACTGGCCCAAATCGAGATTTACGTCATTTCCTGCTATATAGTAAAACCATGAATGGGGTCGCTACACCTATCCCGGACTACAGTACGACCATTTCGTCAGACATAGGCCAGGCCCCCGTTTCACGGCGGCGTCCTAACTATTTAGGAGCTCCTAAACCAGTCCTAGAGGTTATCACTTTGTAACAAGTGTTTCACGACGACGTCACAAGTCTTCTTAAATCGATATCTAACTTACGAGGTGATAAACTGGGTCCTAACGTAAGGAGCTCCTGAATTTAGGATGTCATTGTGAAACGGGGGCCTGGTGACCAAATCATAGTAAGCGGTCGTCTCAGCCTGCGTCCTACTGTACAAAACGGCGTAACTCCGAGCTAACTTAACTTCGCCATAGACGATAGCATTTCTAGGGTAGGAGTTACGGTTGCTTTAAAATTACGAACTGTTGTACAGGACCCTTGGCAATAAGGCAAACCTGTATCGGTAACATAACACCCACAATATGTGGAATGAACCTGTTCGTACAAAGCGTTACAGAACTAGTGTTCCATAGCAAGTGACCTTTCTATAAGATTGGAAATGAAAGGCATGTTTGATGCGTGCCAACAGTTCTATAGATCACCAGGATCCGTGCATGGCTTCTGAAATAATGAGCTGACTATTTCTGCCTTGAAGGAAGTTGTCACAATGTTAGATAACTGACTTCTTTTAACTGTTAAAATATGGGTTGTAGTATCAAATCAGAACACACACAAAAGTGCTTACTTGTCAATCACACGTAACTGTGTTTGATTACCAGGGGGCATTGTTATCAAACAGCAAATGATAAGATACCTACAGTTCTATTGGTCTTGACAAATGCTAGTGCATGTTACATGCACGTTATTTGTGTATAGTTAACGATGTGTCTACCGCTAGAAAGGTACACAGTTTGTATGGTGGAGATCGATGAGCATATCGTTTTCTTTTTTTTTCTCACCATCGCAAGAAGAAGCTTACTAGACATTAATATTTGCCTTTTCATCTAACTTATATACGATATATTGGCTGTTATGCCCGATCAAGTTTGTTACAGGCCCCTCACGTACGGCTTGTATGACATTTCCTGATGTTTGAATAGCCTCGTCTACAGGCGAGACTGGTCTACAGGCGAGACTGAGGGAAATATAGCATCTCATCACCAGACAATACTTTTAAAGAGTGCTCCTTTGATGGCGTTCTTCATTAGTGCCAACAATTGCTCTAAGCCATAATATTATTGTGTATAATTCCATTCCTCTGTTAGCATCGGATATCGCTTTCCATAGAATGTTTATATGTTCGCGACTACCTCGTTATTTTCTTTATATAATTGCATGTCTTTATTTTTAATACCTTTTCTTCGATATGCTTTCCATAGAATGTTGAGTTGTCCGCGGTTATCTCTTATGTCTCGTTGTTTTCTTTTTATAATTCTTTGTCTTTATTTTTAATAGTTTTGCTTTGATATGCCCCCGATAGAATGTGATTTGACCGCGGTCATCGCTTATGTTCGTTATTATATTTTCATAAATATGAGTCTATTATAAATAGTTTTGTTTCGACATGCTCTCCATAGATTGTTAACATGTTTGCGGTTATCTCTTATGTTTCGCTTATTTTCATTTCAAAATTGTATGTCTATATTTTTAATATTTTTACTTCGATGTGCATGCGACGATCAAATATATATAGCCAATCTGAATAGGGCATGGCAATTTAGAGACTGAATCCGTCACATCACATCCTGGCGTGGCAGTCAACGTAGCATTGAGGAGTTCCTGTCTTCAAAGTATCTGTTCGCTGGGCTTTGAAATAACATCGAGTCAACATGCCACATTGTCACGAAGGATACGAAGTATTCCTTAACTACGCCATTGCTTTTTCACTAACCACTGTGTTTTGGCAATATAGTAACATTACATTCCATTAAGACCGGAACTAAACATTGATCCACGTAAATACAACATATTTTTAAAATGTTTTATAAATGTTGTTTTGGAGGTTTCTTTCGTGGACGCATTTTCAAAACATACCATTAAGAAGAATCTCGCAATACATTTTTGAAATTTAAAAGTTATTTTAAAAATAATCTCCTCGTACACTAATGTTTAAGGATGTTTTAGCTAAATAAATAAAAATTAAAAAATTTAAGTTTTTGCAAAACATTTTCAAGACGGTTCTAAAACATAATCGTTTTTTCCGAGATTAAGGCTTAAGCCATATGATACTAATTCAGCCATTTAGTAGACAACGCCCATTCATAGCGCGGTCTGAAAATCAATTTTCTCATCGACCCAAAAGCGAAATTACCAACTTTGCCTTCCAAATCATGAATCAGTATGACATCACCTGTGTTTAACGGCTGTAATGATACCATGCCCCCTGTGGCGTTTTATATACACGTTGATTCGTATACAGATGGAATAAACATCTTTTTACTAGTGAGTTCACCGTTAGAATTTGTCATGGATAGCGGGTATCGTCAAAACAATCATAAAAAACTATTGGAATAGTATTCATTGACTGGTTATTAAATGAGCTACCAACATGGCATTATCTAATATGATTTCTTTGATGAAATCCCAACTTGTTGAAGGTGCCTCCTAACCACAACGTCGATACCAGACATGCTGCTGTGAGCTAATGTTTCGTTCAACGGTGATTTAATTTTAGATATTGAGGCACAGTTTGTTCTTCGTTGTAGGTCGTTAGGACATGAATCTAAACGTGTACAGAAATATCTAGATATCCTGGAGGGTATGTTGGTGAAGAACACTCCATCCCCACAAACCGCCCCCACATACCACCCCCACACACCACCCCCACACACCACCCCTACACACCACCCCCACATACCACTCACACACACCACACACATACACCACCCATAGATACCACGCACACACCATCCCCACATACCGCCCCCACACACCACCCCACACACCACCCCAACATACCGCCCCTACACACCACCCCCACACACCACCCCCACACACCACCAATGTCTAATGTCACACAAACTTCAGCCACCATCTTAATCGCAATATCCATGAGACAACTTACCCATGTCTGGTAGAAGATACGAGAACTCCACGATAGGACGTCAAGAACGAACAGAGAACAGACTGTAAAACTGAAGGCGATGTGTATCAATTAGCAATGGTCAGTGTACTGAGATTGTATAGAGATATACACAAGATGACCAGAATAATTGCAAAGCCTTGTCCAGTCTGTCTCGCACCTTATTCTCACTCAAATAGTCATAATAATAATAATAAATTATGTCTGTTATAGCGCTATTTATCCAGATATAGCCCCTGCTCAAGAGTGCTCAGTCATTTGCTCTTTTGAAAAGGACGGTTTTCAGCATGGATTTGAAAGTATTAACATCATCAGAAATTCGGGCATCATGAGGGCAATGCATTTCAGTGTCTCCTTTACATATAATACCAAAAGATCATATATATACAAATTAATTACCTTCACCCTCTGATATTATGGAGAGTCTAAACCGTGTCCAATGATTTATTCCACTGTAGAACGAAAATATGGTCTCCAAGCGTATGTCAATGTTGTAAGAATTGGTCACCATGGAATCTTCATTATTTGGTTGACAGACAAACCAAACCTTGTACAAGACACCCGTCTATAGCTGGCACACAATACAACTAACATCAATGTCTAGACATACTTGGACTTTCCTCGGGCATCGCAAAAAAACCCAGTTATATTAAAATACCAGTATTCCAACGGCTAATATAGTTCAGTTGACCATCATCCCTCCATGGATATTGTGTAGACTATTGACGGTGTTTTTGACGTTTTATTTTCTCCAAGCACGTATTTGCGTCGAAATTAATTCCTCTCTTCGCATCAGACTTCACTGTATGTGTATTATTTGTAATAAACGTGATTGTCCAGCGCAGTTTATGAAAGAAACGGGAGCTCTACAATGCCACTTAGTGGTTGAATGCATTATGCTATTGTCTCCGTATGTTCCAACGCGAACTACGATACCAGACATCTCTAACAAATGTAGATGTCTACCTCCATGCTCCATACACTGAGCGTGGTGTAATTTTTCAATGATTTTATATTCAAAGCCAATAGACCATTTCATAATTTGTGAAATGCCTGTTAGGTCGCTGTAAACATTACATAAAACAATAACAACAGTTATTCAGATATTGACTATCTTTAGGTAAAGATTTGTTATATACCACGTGAATATGTTTACCTTGAATATTTACTGCGTAATCATGAGGGGACACTGAATTGGGAAGGAATTCATGGCATAGAATGTGAATAAAATTGATTTTAAACAAGTGTGTAGGCATTCAGGATGTGATCGTTTCATTGTCAGCTCCCGTCGTATTACTGATAGACGTCCAGCCTGTTTCGCAAAATCCACTGGCCTCGAAAGTTGATACTTGTATATCCTTCCTTCATCGCTACACGTTAAATTGAACTGCTTATTTCAGGTTGAGAAAAAAAACCGGAACAGATACCGAATCTATCCTGCCCATCGTTCAGAAACTGTGATTAAATTTGTATTTCTTTCTTTTTCTGTTGCTGACTAAACGTTATAGATTCTGAAAATAGAAATGGTTCGTGTAGCGTCGTGTATCGGGAATCAGCTCGTGTTTCCGTTCTTTTTTATGATCTGCTGTTTTCTTAAATCTCTTGTTAGGACTGTATGCATGTGCATGTATTGGTATCAGGAAGATGGCATTAAGACAGTTTGTGTATATAGCAGATAATATAAATAAATTTTTACACAATTAAATGCAAAAACAATCGTAGCTTCCTTTAATCATATGTCCAATATTCCGACTACGACATCCACTCTATAGCAGATGGAATTCCGCGATATCTCGACACGGAATTTGAATTAAATTAAGATGCTTTCATTTCATCCTAATATCAAAACACACAATAACTATTTGACAAATGTAAAACACCCATGTAGAACTAGAATGGGCCTTTGAACTGTCACCAGTGATTGGAACCAATGGTACTCCCAGCGTATGACCGTTGGGGATCAACGTTCATTTCGATAACAAGAAAGTAATAACGTTAATGGCGAAAATCGGTCAACGTCTCTGTGTCTTTAACGCGCCATAAAACCATCCAATGACGCGAAATGACTGTTTCCCGATGGGCAAACTCCGCCCACCTAGTTCCGTACCTGTCACGGGCGTAGCTTCCTATACGCAGTGTACTCATGTGAGTACAATTTCTAAAAAGGACATAAAGTAAAATCATGTTATGTTTCGTTAATTTTATATTTAAGAATAAATAGGTTAGGCCAATGCTACATTCAATATCTTAAACACAACATGTGCTGACCTGTACTTAATATGTACTGGTACTTATAATGTTGTTTGGGTTTGAAGTCTCACAACAGAGACTTGTAGCTGAACACAACAGAATTATATTCTCATAGAATCACATGTAGTGACATATGAGAAAATAAATACTGATTGTCTTTAAATATAAATTAGATCTATTTAGAAGCGGATAATCTAATATCTCTAATCATATCAAAAATGACAATTTCTCTCTACAAATGACAAGAAACAGCATGCATTATCTACATGTATAGTCTTCAAAATTTCCAGGATCAATCCTTCAGACGCTAATCACAGAAGTTTGATTTTTTTAGTTATTTGACTAGACTTCAATGCACAAATGGCACTTTCTTTCTGCATGCATTATGTCATTATGCCTACATTTAATAAAGTCCAGAAACATCCGTTGATGCAAGAAAATCGCATTTTATAATATCCACATTTCCAGACCATACTAGATAACATTGTATAGTTTTTCTATAGATACCAGAAAATCCTACTTTGTTATGCCTATATTACTCAATTTTCGGGAACATACCACCCCACTAGATAATGGCTGCTAAACATGTTAATTTGCCAGGAAATCGTATTTAATTAGGCTTATATTAATAGATTTCGTAGAGCGTGCCAAGAATCCAAGCTTTCGCGCTTCAAAATGCCTCATCAAAACATCAATGATGAATATAGATTTTTTTTCATGTCGATATTTTTTGTCGATTTTGAAAATTGAACTATTGAACAGAATTCAATGTGAAATCACATGAAAAACATCGCTCACAACTCAAAAACACTCCTTTTAACCATGGAAAAGTGACCAGCCATTTGTAAATCATGTACATGCAATTTCATTGGTCGTCTAATTCTCAGAAATCCCGCAAACGGTGTGGATTTGGCCACGAGTGGCAGAAATTATCTAGCATGCTAGATAATTGCCACGCGTGACCGAATTCTCGCAATTCTCGCAAACGTAAAGGAACCTGCTGCGCACAGCACAATTCTCTCCGTGTGCGGGTTTAAACTATGAAAATGGATCTGAGTACACATTATTAATCACTAGCTACGCCCATAACTACAGTGACGATAGCACTGTTCTCGTCACTGTAGTGACGATGCCACTTTTTTCAGATTGAGAAATCTCAGTCCTTCACTGTTAAGTATATAATTAATACTTACCTCTGGTAAGTCAGCCATGTTTCCAAAAATAACATCGGGATTGGAGATCATCACTGTCGCAGATCCAGACATATCCTTGGAGTAGATTTCGCATGACCTCTGCTTCGTCCAGTAATTAAACGTAAAGCAGTCCAAATTGACAAAACACCCGGCAATACACTCAAACAAGGTAATATCGGTTTGGTTGAGAAATCTTGATGTACCAGCAACTCGGCTCTTTCCTATTATCATGCGATCATAGTATATACAGTGGGAACATATCAGATTAAGACAGGCAAGAAGGGAAAGAAAAAAACACAGTGCCGTTTTCTCCAAGTGCATAGTTCAAGAAGTTAATTAGTCCTTGGTATGTATAGTCGTAGCGGTTCCGTCACGGCGTAAATCGCGCTGTTGCAATCATCGTCGGCGTCTCTGCTGGAAAACTCAAACGATTATGTTCAGATAAGAGACGTTTCAGGAAGAGCATGCATAATGTATCGCTGTGGTGCTTAGTTACCACTCCACAGTCACTACTTCACCTTCTGGGATGAAGTATCTATAGCAATTAGTCCACAGTGGCGCTGACAGTCTTGAGAGATACATATAGATCGTGACTAGAGAAAGATGATCTGCCATTCCTCGAAACTCGTGGGTTCTTGTCCATCTTCTTTCATACAATGCCAGTCAGATAAATTTCAAAACAGTCCATAAATATTTATGACGTGTGTGTGTGTGTGTGTGTGTGTTTTAGTTACTGTTTCACCGTACACGGCAGGGAAGATCTTTCAGCCACTACCCATAGGCTATAGGTGACATTTATAGAAAACAGCATGTATTAGCTTACAACATCAATCAATTGATTTGTCGTTTTAAGTGTTAAATATTTTATATTTACGAGTCATGACGAACATGCATCAAAATAATGACTATCAAATTTCACTATGTGTGTGTGTGTATGACATATGCTAACGATATGTACAGACGGCAAATGCTAACTTACGGGTTATTATCAATTTTCATAATTTGTATTGTCTCTTATTAACATTTGACAATTACATGTAGAAGAACGTTCTGTACTCACGTTTACAGTTACATTCAGTAATATTAATATACCATGTTTTAAATTTTAATTCGGATATATTGTTTTACGTTGTTGACTTCATATATGGTAGATCAGGTACACTTGGATTGGGTACAAACTTCCTAGCAAACTGGTTACGTGGGGATTGGTACTTATTCATGAGTAGAATTCTCTTTACACAGATGACATGACGTAGTCTCCCACAGATACTATAAAGCTGAGTGAAATAGTAACCCGTGACTTACACCGGACGTATCGTGGTACCAGTGGAGCCTGATTTACATTACAACGACATAGAAATGCCATACAGTCATTGTAGCATGGTGGTCACGTACATCGAGCCACCCCAAGGACCCCGGTATCAATGTTCACGGAAGTCATTAGTCTGTAACTGTGCAGTACATATTCTTAGTTCGTCGTCAAGTGTCAGCAGGTGACTCGCAGGTGACTCGCAGGCTTACTGTAACATTAAGCATTATGGGTGTTACAGGTTTCCTCCTATCATAAACTGAAAAGACGTGATATGAGGAAAAGAATGCTGTTGAAACCATAAATTAAAAATCGACATTAAGTTATGAAACGCTACCATACATGAAAAAGGAAATTATGGTAATTTGAAATCCTTCAACTTTGCACCATCTACGGTAAATGCAAAACAGAAGACCAAACATCAACGTCATTATAAACGCCATCATCGTCACCAAAATTGTATTCGTCATCATCTTCACCATCGTGGTCATTACCATAGGTATAGTCATGATCGTAGTCATCATATTCATTATCATCGTCGCCATCGTCGTCATTTGGACATTTCTATCATCGTCATCGTCGTTTGCTATCATCGCAATTTGTCAGCATCGTCACAACAGTGATGCATCTATTTCTTCTCTGTGTATTGTCAAGTGTTAATAAGAGAAATATATTTTGCCTTCTATTTTTCATTGAAGGATTGACTGCAATTTGTATTACATTCATTTCAGGTATGAACAAAATCTGATGTGCAACCTGTATGAATCTGCGACATTGGCATTAACCTGTAAATTAGAATGTGCCATATGTACACATCATTAGCACATTGTTACATTTTTACATGTACGGAAATTGTAACCCCCAAAAAATTTGGTTACATTTTTCACAGTTATTACATTTTTCGTTGCAACAATGCTGCCTACGTCAGTACCTGTTCCTTCATTTATGTTGCCTACTTGTTCACATGTCCTCCAGTTATGCTGCCTACCTGTCCAATCAGATATGCTGTCTACTTGTTCCCTCAGTTATGCAGCCTATTTCTTCACTTCAGCTATGCTATGCCTTCAGTTACGCCACCTATTTGTCTAACCCAGCTATGCTGCCTACTTGTCCCTTATGCTACCTACTTGTCCATTCAACTATGTTGCCTATTTGTCCACACCAGCCAAGCTGCATACACGTTCTTTCATTTATTTTTTTATTAAAGTACTTGTCTTGTCGACAACAGCTATGTCACCTACTTGTCCCTTCAACTATGCTGCCTACTTTACCATTTACACATTCAGTTGCCAGTCTTCTCTATGGCGTCACAAATATCCCTCCAAAGACAGCAATCTTGCTCATCCGATTCCCATTCCACTTTTTCGCTACGAGTCACGACACCATATACAATTGTTCTATGGCTCATAGAGTTATGAGAGTGGTTACAAGAATGGTTATGTAGAACAGGGTCGATGGGCTTCGTCTGGATTTCATATTTTTTTTCATTTTCTTCATCAATGTCACCAGATCCACATGCACACTTCAGGATCCACATGCACACTTCAGGATCCACATGCACACTTCCACATCCACGGCACCGCAGTCATCACGTGGTTTCAGCCTGGATGTCCATACCGGAGGCCAGGTCTATTATCTGCTGGGATGCTGTGATGTGGTGATGCTCCAGATATCGTTTACTGTTGTCCTCCGTGGTGTCCAGGAAGTATCGGTAGTTCACCATCAGTCCGCACGACTGGGTGAGGCCCCGCATGGAAGTGTCAGCCAGCCAGTTGAGGCGCCACATCACGGCGCCGTTCTTCAGGTGGAATGTTGCTGTGGGATCAAATGAGACAATAAGAGTACCTGTGGATGGCTGTGAAAATTATGGATATTTTATTAATTTTTAGAAAAAATAATTATCGAGGTATTGATATTTTATTTTATTTTTTTAATTTTGTATTGGGGTTTAGAGTTGCTTTAAAGATTATTTTTTACTTATATACTACAGCTTGTCAGTTTATGACATAAGGAAAGCTGCAACATCCATAGCACTGGATGTTGCAATAAACCAGTGAGCACCAGCTGGTACTGACAAACCAGGATGATAATTGCATTTCCACTCTAAAGACAGCACATCTCATCATGATGACATTGGAAAGGTAACTTTCACAAACATTGATGTCGGGCTTCCGGGACGGGATTTGAACCCAGGGCCTTTGACTACAACTCGAAGTCCAACATTTTACCATTGTGCTACCACCTGCCCCAAGATGTCCTGTAGAGGTCTTACGGGTTTCCTACCGCCACCAACTGACAAGAAGTATCTGAGCCATAAAAAGAATCCAACCTCCCCCTCACAATTATTTTTTGTTTTGTTTATTAAGTTTGACTGCCGGGCACCCTAAAACAGCTGCAGCACTCACCGACAGGATTTAGGGCATAGCCTCTCCTCTTCTCTAGGTATAAATAGCGGGCGCACAGTCTCATGAGCGGTGCCCGGATCACGTGAAGAAGATTCTTGTTGCTCAGCCACTGATGAGTCTGGATGCACTGTTTGAACATCTCGATGGGATTTGAACTCGGACCAAACTCCCTCAGCTGTTGAATCTCGTTGTCCTGAAGAAGTCGGTCCTCCAAAACCTCACCGATTGCTGGAACAGAGAACAGATGTATGGATAAGTCTGGGAGTAAAACAGATGTATGGTGGATATGACTGGTTGTTCTGTAGAAATCTGGAATTGGAAGATAACCATCCCAGGCTGAGGATTATACCTGATAGGAAATTTGCACAATCATCACTCCTGTGGCCAGAAATCATATTCGATATCAACAGAATTGTATTTTCTTGCCAATAATTAAGCTGGCAATTCCAGAATTAACCAAGAAACAGATTGAAGTTATTGATAATACCCTGTCTGTTATTTAACTGATTAATTCTGAAAAGGTGCCAAAAATATGTCTTCTTTAATTAGCATTCGTTTCAGAATGGCACAGGTGACTGGCCAAATTCTTCTTCCATTTTGTGGCATGTAGAGAAAGGTCGCATCAGTAAATCCGTATGCGCTGTCTTCTGATTGGCAAAATGGTAAATATTGCTCCAATCACATACCTCAGACTCAGATCCCGATATACCTTCTAACAACTACAGCGAGTTGAATGACAGTACTGAAATTCTTTGAGCAGAGGATGAGGGTTAACAGGAAGCACGGTAGAGCTGATAGAAAGACACCAATGTTACAAGCTACAATCAGTGAGTGATGCCAGGAAGTGGTGTGGAGCTGACCTGAGACATGAAGTGCCTTGTTGGTCTCCCCGACGAGCCAGTCGCGGAATCCAGGTATGGGGGACATGCTGGAGAACATGTGTATCTGGGGGTACTCCGTCTGCAGCTCGCGGACCACGCGCTTGATGAGGTAGTTGCCAAGGTCCACACCCTGCAGACCTGGAAAACATGTCACATGATGCATCCATGAAGGCATAAATTTCCTGTTGTGGAAAAAAAGTGATTCTAAAATAAAATGAAAACAAATAAAAATATTTAATTTAAATTTTAACTAATTTTAATTAATTTTAATTAATTTTAATTTTAATTAAGTATAATTTTAATTTAGTATATTTTTAATTAATTTTAATTTTGATATTTTTCGGGAAATTATAGCGGACAGTTCTCAAAATTGTGGCAAAATTGTTTGGATGTAAAACTCGGCTCCGTGCTCACTTGAGCATGTACTCACAGAGTTTCGTAATTACCAACTTCTCAAGTGAGTACGGACTCAAGAATTTGAGTATTACACATGTACCTTTCTATGTTGATGTAATGGAGTATAACACTGCTGTGGATATGCTCTATTTTCTATCACTGCTATTCCCCACTTACCTTTCTGTGTTGATGTAATGGAGTAGAACACTGCTGTAGATATACGAGATGGATCTTCAGGTTCATGATCTACTAGTGTACATGTAGTCGGTGATTCCGGAACTTCGGGACTAGACTCTTCATGGGGCGGACTGGTTGTTCCACAGAAACTCCCCGACTGAATAATGGACTGGTCCCAAGGGAAAATACATAAATCATATTATTAGCACCTTCTATAAAAATGGTCAGCACTCTCCGTGTTTACATCTAGGAATAGCTTTCTGAAATCTTAAGAATTTATCTAAATGGTTACAATCTGGCATGCTGACACTAGGTGTTAAGTCACGGTTGACCACAGAATTGAAGGTCGCCAAGACACGATTTTCATTTCTACAGTTGCAATATGGTTAACATCTGGTGATGTATTTAACGTTCCTTGAATCCTTATCTATTGGTCACACCTTTTACATGGAAAATTTTAATAGACAAATAATAAAGTATATTTTTCATAAATGAAGAATGTTTTATTAATCCATGAATAAGTGGACAAATGGGCAAAGCAGGTATATGTCGAACAAACAGACTAATCACTTTGTTCTTGTTAAGTATCAAATGAACAAAGGATGTCAGAATCAGTGGTTATTGTTGTCAGCTTTCACACCTAGTGTCGGCGCACCAGGCCTACACCATCTAAATGTGCAGTGTGATGGTCCCGGGTTCGAGCCTAGCTCATGCCATCATGTAGCACTCTTGAGCAAAGTGCTTAGATCCACACTGCTCCAGTCTATACAACTGTGAAAGGGTACCCAGTAGGATGAGATGGAATTGTGAATGTAAAACCCTCTGACAGCTTGGGTTATATACTCCCCAGGGAGTTCAGAAGGTGAAATGAGTGTACATTGATTCATTGACCGGGGTAATAATAATAATAATAATAAATTAATTTATATAGCTCCTAATATCCGGCTAGTAGCCGCTCACTGGTGCTTTACAGTCACGGGTATGCTTGTTTGAAGAGGAACGTCTTGAGATTACCGTAGATCGGAAGATAGATAGGCTAGTATCAGATTTAAGTGATTGTGGTAAAGAGTTCCAGAGTTTTGGTGCAGCAACAGAGAAGGCACGATCTCAGAGTCTGGTCGTAGTGTGAGGCACAATGAGCTGGTCTTTCTGCTCTGATCAAAGTGATCGTGTTGGTCGGTAAGGATGGAGGAGTTCTCTGAGATACATTGGCGAGTTGACATCATGTATGGCATTGTAAATCAGTACTTTAAAGGAGATTCTCTGCTCGATGGGCAGCCAGTGGAGGTCTTTCAAAACTGGTGTTATGTGCTCTTGTGGCCTAGTTCTCCTGTCGAACAGCTCCAGTATGAAGTAGAAGAGGTTTCCAGTAGTCTAGTCTTGAAGAGACAAAGGCGTGGCCAAGAAGCTTGGTAGTCTGGGCGTCAAGATATTTGGGGATCCTTCTTATGTTGGGCAGGTGCGTCCTGGCAGGGCGAGCCATAGCCAGTACATTTGGTTTACTGCTCATGTTCTTCTCAAATATCATACCTAAGCTCTTTGCTTGGCTGCAAGGTGGCAGATGGGCGTCGAAGACAACTAGGCATGAGGTGTCAACCTTTGACAGCTGCTGTTTGGTTCCAATGACCAAAATCTATATCATGTCATATATTAAAATTTAAAACAATTAATCACAAACTTCCTATTGAAACTGGTCGTTGGTGTAACGTGCCTAGGTGTGAGAGGACCTGTCCATTCTGTACATCACCTGCTTTAGCTGGTGAATTTCATTATTTATTTAGATGTGAATACTTTGACACTGTTAAAAGGAAATATATCGCTCACAAATATATTTGTTTCCCTAATCTATATAACTATAACAGACTCTTTTGTACACATGTCCTCAAAGAAATTAAGAATTCATCAAACTTTATAGAAAGTGTAATGTAAATTGCCAAGTAAAATTTCTAACCATCTTGAATTACTAGTACCTAATCAATTCATATACATGTATGTATGTAATATTTATTTCTACTCTTGTACCACCGTGGGTGGTAATACGGGAATGCAAAAAAAACTCTGAAACTAGTGTGATCTATACCGTTAGGTTTTGGAAATAAACTACTAGTATATCAGGTCGAACCTGTTTAACTCTTATGCACAAACATTTAAACAATACATTCAAGGTATATGCTCGTTCAATTACTGTCCTAAAGATTAATCTATATAAATATAACAGACTCTTTTGTACAAAGAAATTAAGAATTCATCCAACTTTATAGAATTGTAATGTAAGCGTTTGCCAAGTAAAATTTCTAACCATCTTGAATTACTAGTACCTAATCAATTCATATATGTATGTATGCAAAAACATTTAAACAATACATTCAAGGTATATGCTCGTTCAATTTCTGTCCTAAAGGTTATCCATATTTTTAATGCGAAGATATTTGTATATTCCGATTACACGACTTTCGTGTTTGCTAAGATATAACTGTCACTTTGCCTGACAAAAAGATGTATCACAAGTAAACATGTAGCTATTAATATAATGAGCATAGAATACTAGTCAAGTATGAACGTTGACTTCAAAGTTTACTCATATTATATGTTCAAGTTTATTTCTTAAAATAAATATTGTTATATCATGCAGTTATATAATCTAGCGATTATAACATTTACCTGATAGCGTATGGTCTGAACCATAATGCCCTAAGAAATGCAATACGTGTATATACAGCATTATATATTTTGGTTAAACTTACTGTCTTGTGACTAGTAACATTCCAATTGTAAGGTAATATGGTAGGTTATTCTATTGCTGTTATGCCTGTCAGTTTATGGTAAGGGGAAACCATACATGCCTGTAATATACATTGTACAGCAATAAATCTGCGAAACTGACATGTCTAGTACCGATGAAACAAAAGCACAACGATGACAACTAAACTACGGTAGTTCAGATAGTGAATCATATCATGACTGAACTACATTGAAAATGCTTGACAGCTTTAAGAATGTTAAATATATGCAAAGTTTACTTCTTGTGTCAGGACTAACCGAATTGTTGACTGTCTCGCTGGTGTCAGGCAAGGTTGTATTCTCAACCCTATTCTTTTCACTCGTTGTGTAATATTATTAATGAGTTTTAAAAACAGGATATTTGAAAATTGTGAAAGGGGGTATAGAGTTATCACCAGAACTAAGAGATGTGTTTTCTTTCAAAAGAAATGGCCAACGATACTATACTGTTTTCCTGTGTCAAAAGTAAAATTTGCGGTATTTAAACTTCGAAGTTGTTTAATGGCATTATGGTCATGGCGACTTTTATTAATATAAGTGAGATTATATTCATCACACAATATTATTCTTAAGTCATTCCAGGAAAACTGATAAGTGATGTCTCGTATACAGTATTGGAAACTTAAATGTAAAAATACAAATCACCGTATTATTTGAAAATATTCGATACATAACTGTAAACATTTTTTGTATGTCTCAGAAATCTCGAAGCTTCAAACGTTTAGAAAGAAAACAACATCTAGAACAAAAGCACTACATACGGTTAGAAACACTGTGGTGTTGTAGTCAGCATGGATGATGGAACACCAACTATTGTTAACTGAAACAGTAAACATATTTTACTCCCGCTTCCGATGCTTGTGGATTGTTAATTCCAATGCACTATCACTATTCAAAGGAAGCGTTATCCAATTATTCAATAGTATATCATCCTATATGAGCCACTTGTAAGAGTAGTACTGGTGGCGATTTATTGACACAAGACTAACCGTGGAAATTGAAAGATATTATTAGATGGTATTGGTACTTAGTATATAAACTTACTTCAGAATCTGGCCCCCGTTTCACGACCCCCTCCTAACTGTTTAGGAGCTCCTAAACCAGTCCTTAGTGAGTGAGTGATTATGGAGTTTACCGTCGTTGCTCGAATCTTTCACCCATTTGCGACGACAGTCCTTAGAGTTACCACCTTGTAACAAGTGTTTTACGACGACGTCACAAGTCTTATCCCTTCTTAAATCGAAATCTAACTTACGAGATGATAAACTGTGTCATAAAGTTAGAAGCTCCTAAATTTAGGATGTCGTTATGAAATTTAATTGATTCGTTTTATTAAAATGATGCATGTATAGAAAGTGCACTGTCCCTTGCTTGCAATAGAATATAAATGGCGGGACCGAGTAGCTGATGATGTAGTGATGTCACTTTGAATATGTATGTAGCCTACTTGTACTCGCATGTTTGTTTGTGCCACAGGGGTTCGGTGATAGAAAAGTTTCTTAAAAAAATATATTTTATAGTATCTATATAGATCTAATAAGAAAAATAATAAACAGAAATAAAATATATGTTTTACAATAATAATAATAATATAAAGGAGACATGCTACCTGTCTAGGTCAACTTCGCTTAGCAATTTAATATTATAACAAGGCAGGACACTTGATGCTCCCTCAACACTCCACTGAAACTCAAAGCATTGCTGTCTGCTAGACATCGTATTTTGAATAAACTGTTTCACGAGCACTGTCAATATAAAATGTCTAGCTTTGAATTTCCTGCAAGACTATTCACTATTTACTTTTAACCAACCAGAAGAGGGAACGTGCATCGGGTCCTTGAACTTCGTCTACGCAACTAGGATGATTCATTGTAGTTTTCTGGAAATTTCAATATGGTATTTATCAGAGGTATTTATGGTATGAACTGCAACCACAGGAAACAGGAAGTAGTACCATTATAATAACTGCAGAGCTTAAAAATAAAATAGATATGCATATTTAATTTTCAGTCGAGTGTTAAGGGAGCAATAAGGGTCCTCCCTTGTTATAATGTTAGATTGCTAAGCGAGGATGACATAGACTGACAGCATGTCTCCTTTATGTTATTATTTATTTTCTTATTAGATCTATATAGATATATAAATAAATAAATAGAGATTATTAAACGAGTGTCTTTAGATATCGTCTATATCCTGCACTTAGTGATAGACTTTGTATTAGACGAGCTTAGACGAGCTATCATCTAATGTCAAGCCTAAATACTTCTCTATAAGAAGAAAACATCAACGTGTGAATCGACAATTTATATCGTTACGCGTAGGAATACTAGCAGGTCAGTCAATTGTAAACCGCTTCACTCATTGATAAATACACCAAAGGAAAAGAAACAACTTTAAGAATAATTCTTATTACAAAT
>JAUTBT010010216.1:0-44582 GCA_032361225.1 Lepetodrilus schrolli
GAAGAAGAAGAAGAAGAAGAAGAAGAAGAAGAAGAAGAAGAAGAAGAAAGAAGAAGAAGAAGAAGAAGAAGAAGAAAACACATTTTTTTTGGTAAATATATAAAAATTAAAATAAAATAAGAAAGAAGAAGTTGCAAGTAAATCATGTGATAAGTTGCAAGCTTAGACAATACCTTAAAATACCCAGCCATGTTGGTTCACGACATGGTGTGACATTGTTCAAACGATATTTAGAATATTAACTTTACAATCAATGTATTGTAAAGAGTATGCAACTAGAATTCTGAATATACTGCGGATGAATATTATGAAGAATACTAAAACAAATTAATTATTGTAAGTCTGTAGCATGCTGATGTCTTGATATTCCTCTATAACCACATACAAAGTCTGTCGTTAATTAATTTTAACAAATGATCCAGTGTAAACGAATACTGTTATTATAAGTTTATGTTAAATATATTATCCCTGTGTAAGGATGCAATGCACTTTGCAAACAGAAACGGAATACACAACGGTATTGTATAAATGCCGGGTTATTTCTCTCTTAAACATACTCCTAATTTTGCTATATATTATATGCAAACATGTAAAATAAAAAAAGTATTATTAAAATGTTACCAAATTATCTTGAAATAACCAGTAATAAGAATGCAATTCAAGTAAGTTTATGAGAACAAGTAAGTATACAGATATTTCGTGTATCATGTTATTTGCCTGACTAATAACTATGCAAAATTAGGAGCTCTGACCGGATTTGACGTTATGCCGCCTGGCGTCATACTACTATTAATATATATTACTATATGGAAATAGTAAACAATATGACAATTACGATCGGAAACTAGATGTGCTAATCGACGGCATTTAATATGTTTACATTTTGTAATACGAATTGATCTTAAAGTTGTTTATTTTCCTTTGGTGTGTTTATCAATGCCTGAATCGGTTTACAATGTACTGACCTGGATGCATTCTTACGCGTAACCTTAAAATGTCGATTCACACTTTGACATTGTCTACTTATAGATAAGTATTTAAGCTTGACATTAGATGATAAAGAGACTATTAATCTCGTCTATATCCTGCGTTTACGTCTATGTATTAGACTCGCTGAAGCTGGTCTAATACAAATATTATCCCACAATGCAGGATATAGACGATATCTAAATACACTCGGTTAATAATCTCTATATACAAACCAATATATTAATGTTAGTGTATGTGCTGGGTCAGTTGAGTTATTACCAAAAATAGTATGTATGTGCGCAGCTGTATAGATTTAGAAATTTCAAGCATAGCAATAGTATGACCTTATTTCTTACAGTAGAAAATCGATAGTATCAGCACTAAAATGTAGTATAAATGTAGATTATGTAAACAATATACAGACATATTGATTAATAACATAAATACATATATAATTGTTTTTAGTTAAATTCAGCGATGGTGAAAACGAAAACGCAAAACTATTTGTAAATAATAGCATTGGACTATTCATAGGCTCACAGGGCGAAAGTCAATAATTTATATATAACCGATATTGATTGGTATTATACTTATATGAAAGAGGCCATTGAAATGTATTTAACCTTGTTCTCCATAAATCTAGACTTGCTAACTATTCTAGAGGGATATTTTAATAGGAGTATTTGGGTGACAACAAGGTGTGACACAGACTAAAATAACTTAAACGGCATACACCTGCTAGACGTTAATGTTAACATGGGTTACTGATAACAATCGCATGTATGTTGATATTAAAGACTATGCATACATACTCGTCATAGAAGTAGCTTACTCAATCACATTTCCATACATATTTACTGGTAATATTCTACAATCATCACAAATGATTTTACATAAGTAAAAATGCATTGTGCGCCCTTAATTGTTTGAAATACATACACAAGTTGTCTTTTACAAAGATTGGTAGTAAGTCAATAGTTTTGTTGTACCACGTGCGTTATTATACAATAATAGACATGTACATACCGACATAACTGATCCACTAACAATAGTCAGGGTGGCACAAATGAAGCGTTGCTGCCATGGGTGGCCAGATGCTATCCATACTACACTGTTCTACATTGCATATGGATGGCTACTTGTGATGGCTGAATGAGATGTGAGGTATTGCAGTTCGTACTAATGATATATACATGCCGATACGATTTCAAATTATTACACTAAACTCATTTGCCGTGTGAACAATCTGCGAAATAAATGATAATAAAAATGAACACATCAAAGCAGAAAATGTCATTATATTTCTCGTATTCATTTTTAATAAATGTAAAACTGCACCGAAGCTGAAATAGTTCTTCAGAACACGAAGCGATTATTAGTCCAAAGTAGACTAATATTCCAAGTAAGAGAAAATTGCATGGCCAATGCATAAACTATGACTGTTTTGGACGATTGGGAAACCGGTTTCTTTGATAAACTCATGGGGCAATGCGACTCATCCTTTTTCTAGGCTATAAAACGGCGCCAGAACGAAAATCCGAATGGCGACTTCCACGTCTTTGCAGCTGTTTTCCCTCTCTCCAGAACCCAAATAATTCCTCGCTTTCCAATGATTAGGCGACAAGGCGCCGGTCTTCACGCTAACCTAACAAAGACGAGAATATTTAATATTTCTTGCAAAAAAAATAATTCCCATTTCTATGCAAAGCAGCAGATAGCCCGTACCACGATCATCACAGAAGTCGTTCGTTGACCATGGGATTACCTCATTGGTTCAATGTACTATCGTGCTAGATACTGATTCTATCAAACAAACTGTCAGCATCAAAGGAAAGGGGAGCGTACTAATGCTGAAGAATAGAGCTGTAGCGTTCAGATGGATGCATACAGGATTAAGATGTATGTGGTATTCAAAAAGATATTGGTTCAGGTAGCAATGACTGTAAAAGTTATGTAAATATTGTAATTTGGCTGACCAATCGTATTGCCACGCCAAGCAATCATGAACACCATTTTCAACATTAGCTTTATTGAAGTACCAGTTGATGTAACTGACGTCTACAATTTCAGGGTTGCATTTCTGGATACGTTTATTGTTATGATTATGATTATTGTTATTATTATGGTGATTATTATTTTTAATGTATATTTTTTAAAATTATTATTTATTTTAAAATAGTATTATTGTTGTTATTATTATTAATTAATAATTATTAGAATTAATATTTATTTTAAAATATTATTATTGTTGTTATTATTAGTATTTTAGTATTATGATTATTATTATTATTATTATTATTATTATTAGTAGTAGTAGTAGTAGTAGTAGTAGTACATGTTTAATGTATAATATGTCTTTTGTTGTTGTTGTTATTATTATTAATAGTAGTAGTAGTAGTAGTAGTAGTAGTAGTAGTAGTAGTAGTAGTAGTAGTAGTAGTAGTAGTAGTAGTAGTAGTAGTTGTAGTAGTAGTATCATTATTATTATTTTAAATTAATTTCCATTTCGTTATGCTTTATCTTTATTTCTGTATAGATTAGTTCCAGTTTAGTATACAATTTAAGATGAGAAAATACTGAGTAATTAATGTTCAAACAATTGCGCTTATTGTTTTAAATCTATTTAAAATGTATTGCATAACTATCATATTTGTGTTGCATACAGGTATATTTTCCTATCTATTTCCGGTATGCGGAAGCAATGTTTGCGCATGCCGAGTAACTTGCATGTGCTAGAGCAGGTGTCGAATGCATTATGGGCTTCCATAAGTTATGTGTAGCGACTCCTTTGATGTTTAGCTAGAGTCTGGACAAGCAATATGCACACACTTACAAAGTTCAGCAGGGACTATTCTACAAAGCACGTGTTATATGCTCTAATATCACTCTGTGTGTGGTCTTATGTCTTTGTCATTCTACATGGTGTAGAGGATTGTGTACATATGTCGTCTAAAATGAACAACATGTAGTATAATTATTGTATGCGAGATATATAATAAAGACTTACCATTCTGCAAAATATAAGATTAAATGCTAACTTATACGAGTGTAATACGTTTCAAGCATTATGTTTCGACACACAAGGAAGAGTTAACATAATATAGCATATAGTTTTAAATGTTCGCATAGATGCATGTGATAAACGTTATTTCAAATTTGTTTCAGGAATCGATTGTCTTTGAAATGTGTATTGATAGTATTGGTTACGATACATAAAAAGTATAAATCGTGTATTGCGTTAATTGTGTCAGGTACGATGTACCATACATTTAATCAATTTCATTCTATTGTGATTTCTACCACCATCGTAATTCTAGTATAGTACCAAACAATTGAATTGGTAGACAATTTGCATACCACAAATAATGCGCACTTGCATTATCCATATACAGACTAGTACACGGCACGATATGTAACGTTTTCATTCAGACATTGTCAATTCCGGATAATTTATTACCATTTCGATGAGTAGAAACAAGTGAAATACTTTTAGGAAGTGTTGCCATGTGGATTTCTACGTGATGAATTGAAAAGAGAACGACCATACTTGTAGCAGCTGATTCAACGTTGGACAGATGATATTGACTAGTTAATATCGACTATTAATTGCGATTGAAAGCTATAGGCAACAGGTTTCATGTCGACATGCAAAACAAGTGGTCTCAACATTGACACTGCTTCCCGACAGCTATTGATTACTAAGACTATGAATACGACTTGTCCGCTATGAATTTTCATTGTTGATTTATGCCTCCTGTTTGACTGTATTCAATAGAGAATTTATCTGAGTCACTAACACCCTCAGATTGTATGTATATAATTAAAATGTGAACTTGTACAACTATAAGCATAAACGTCTAAAATTGAGAGACGTTACGAGAGTTTGATATCGTCGTACAGATATATTCAACAACATAGACTCACATAATGCATAGTTTTAAAAATAAGTTATGTTTTATTATGAAATATTGGACCTTGCAACTATGCATAGAAATCGGAAATATGTTCAATGGAACCGTTGCGTATGAACTACCATAGCATAGTATATGCGTGCAAGTGTGTGGATAAAGCAGATTTGTGATTTTAACAATGTTAATTGCATTCAAAAAGGGTAATATTAATGAAACATTGAACGATTACTATAATTAATTGTTTCATTTAAACGAAATTTAGCAGTATATATAAGTGTTAACAACGAGTGCTATGCTATCGTATGGTTACGGATATTCACAATAAAACAAATGGCAAAATAATTCGTTCCTTTGACATTACTTGATACTTGACTAGAGGATGTAACAGTGCAAGTAGCATATGGATCGAGCTTTGTACGCACATTCGAATGTACGCTTTGACCAGATACTATTAATGTATACCTCAGTGCAAAATCGTTGTCGTAAATATTCCATCCGTTAATTGAAATGCTGATTTATATGATTACATTTCCAACTCGTGATGGACACATGTTCAAGTTAAAAGGATTCCACCGTTCAGTACGTCTACTATGATGATGTCCATTCCAACACTCATACGTAATTTATGTATATTTGGATGGGTCATGAGGTCAGTAAATTGACTGGCATTGGACATTCTCCAGATTGTCCAAAGTGATGCTGCAGACTGCAAGACTACGCTGATCACAAATCCCTTATCAGCTGGTCAGTGGGAGTAATTAGTGGAGTATTTATAAACAACTGACCATCATAAAGACGACAACTAGATACCAAATCACTTGAGCAGCTAATTTGTATGTTGCCGTTGTCAGCCCAACGCTGCTATGAGGAATTTACAAGGTATGCGTGTACTTGTACAAGTACTGTAAGCTTGTGATATGGTCTGTAGTGTACTAAACAGACACTAGCACCACATAACGAGACTGCCTACGATCTTGTAACAGACTGAGGATAAGCTTCTATACGTATGTCTATAATGTACATTGCGTTGTGTGATAATTGCAAATGTCCGAATATTGCCTTGATGACCGGTACTTATGGACAGGCGATATTAGACAGGACAACGTGCGGTGGCCTTACTCTGTATAAATAATCTTGAAGTAATGGGGAATAACTCGTTATATTTGTTAGATGCATTACGCTCTGCTCTTTGAAGGTTATTAGTTTGTTTATTAAACGAAATTATTAGAACACGCAATTTCAGAGACGGCTAAACTAGCCTTTGGTCCATGGACGTTTCTATACACAGTTTATAACGTATCTAAATTCAAAAGTTATAGTATTATAAAATTAATGGTAAACAAATTGAAACTATCTAATCGTGGTTGTGTTCCAT
The DNA here is from genome assembly GCA_032361225.1 of Lepetodrilus schrolli. Classification (NCBI taxonomy): domain Eukaryota; kingdom Metazoa; phylum Mollusca; class Gastropoda; order Lepetellida; family Lepetodrilidae; genus Lepetodrilus; species Lepetodrilus schrolli. The sequence goes on from JAUTBT010010216.1 coordinate 6,256, forward strand.
CACACATGCCTAATGTATTGGTGCTTAAAGAAAATATACGATACTATTTAAATTATTATATCATAAAAACAAAACAAAAAAAACCCCATATAAATCCAGTCTGCTCCGTGCTCTATATTTTGGTAGTTCATACCGAGTATCGTTACCAAGCAAATGGATAGCATGGACATGTATAGTATTTCACAATCAGTTTCCTTCATCCTTTTGCATTGTGTCTATGCCATTACGTCTCATTGGCTTTTCGTGTACATATACCATATACTGTGTAAAGCTATCATTGGTTTCCGATGAATGCAGATATTAAAACCACACGTTACTCCACCCTTGCAGCTGATGTGTATACGTGCGCCCTGGCTGTGCATAATTAAAAACTGGAACTATTTTGGTTGTAATCATCATAGATCAAATCTAATATATATAGGTGACACGTGATCAATTTTTCAGATAATTGGAACTAAATGACGTAAACGTGATATTTATTAAACAGGCATTCATTGAAATACCGATAATAATGTGAGGACATGTATTATTTTTAAAATGTGTCAATCGTATAACAAGTGCATCTGCATCATAGTTTGTTTTATTCATCATTATTTCTTATTCCCTGTGATGTGTTTGTATTTCATATTAAATTCCAAATGTTAGTTTCCGTTATTGTCCGGTTACATGCCGGAAGTGATATTGGAGTTGACATTTTTGTTGGATTACTTGCGCCTAACCACGAAGCAAGACCATATGATTCCTTAATTATTCAGTGAATTTTCAGTCTTATGTGTTATTTTATTCTCTGTGGTGACATACGGGAAAATGTGTATGTCAGATAAATTGATTTACTGAAGAATGCCTCTTAGCAAAAACACAATTAATATATGACAGTATATTTATCTCAGTCATTAAATGCATTGTTCAACTTGATATCAAATCGTATTGTTCTTGTATTTATATAGATGTATGATTGTATTACAATATCTCAAAAGCTTGCTCAAATCAACTATACAAACAGCAATTACATTGTCTTCGTTCAACAAAAAGATGAAATCAGTCTTTGACATTCTTATGTCACATCTGATCCTGTAAGAATATTGCCGGTGTGATATCTTCTCTCAAACGTCAGTTATTTCCGTTCAATGTTGGATATATAACATTCTAAGCATTGCTACAATGTATTAGTGTAATATATTAATTAATCAGTAGTAGCTGTTCTGAATCAGCTAAGTATCCATTGCTTAATATGCAAATATTCCAGGATATTGTCATTTTATATAGTATAGGTTTCAACGGACAATGGTTGCATTGGACTTATCACGCCTTGAGGCCCAATATGTATTATGCATAAACTATCACATACCCTGGCAGGATAGAAGCATATGTACAATAGAAGTGTATGTGCAATGCGTATGTAGTTGTCCATGCCCCGGATTCTGCTCCATGTGGCTCACCGTGAAGTATATAGTTACTACGGGATATCATCACGTTGCATGCAGACCGCTGCGATATGAAGTACTGTGGAACCAGCATGCCACATACCATCACTATCTGTATCATTGGCATGTGATGCAGGATAGAAGTATATATATCTGAATAGTTATGTCTACATGTGTGTACACAGCTCTCTTCTCTCCTGCTGTGTATAAGTGTTATCTGACAATATGCAGTGATGAGGTAGGTAGACGACGACACCAGTATGTACAGCATAAATCTGTTGGGTATTTGCTACTCATAAACACCACATAAGACAATTTGTATTACAACAACACATTTATTTCTCCTTCTTCATTTAAAGGAATTGCGAGGTCATATGTTATGACGTAATAATGATGCAACCTGCGACGTCATGATGCGCACTGAATAATTAACGTATACATAACTACGTTCAACAGGACAATCGCCGGCGACACAAGTCATGACAGACAATAGTACTCAATAAAAAATAAGACCAGGAATGACACATATCATGTACACATAAAGTTTGTGGACCTCTACAATGTCAGTGTAACTCTGTTTGTCCCTACGGCATAGGGTAATGAGAGACAGTGTTCTAGAATGTCTTTTATTCCAGCAATAAATAATCACATACATGTATGTATTATTAGTAGGAACTACTAGTATTTCCATTCGACGAGTTGACTTAAAACTGCGTTAATCAGAGTACAGATTCTAAATATGCAAATCATGATATAGTATTAGTTCATTTTCTGTTATATTACAAAGGAAGTACATAGCACCGAGAGTACTTAAGTTAATATTAGCATACGAGACAAAGTATAAAACCACAGCAACATGTTCGGAATATAAATTGTATTATGTAATCGCTAAAGTTTAACAAAAACTTCATTTAGTGTTGCCCAGGTATACTGCGCCAGTAGGCCTTTATGAGCATCGTACTTATTACTATATACGACCGAACTCCATTCGGTATCTCTGTAGCACTATATGATAGCACTTCCCACAGTGTGTGCACAGTGTAGAATTCAAATATCGGCGACAGGAAATGTAGACATGTAAATCATCCTATAAAGTTAATTTCGTATTATTTGCTGCAAAGCTTGCAGACATAATCTTAATAATTTAGATTACTGCTAACTTGAATTATAAGGTATTTTAGGATCTGCATGAGGTATTTGCAAAGCTTAAGAAAGAGATGACATATTAAACACTTACTATGAACTATGAAATATAGAACGTATCTTAATAACAGGTTGTGACAACTAATTCATATCTTCTATCATTCCATTACGTTGAAAATCACTGTAGGAAAAAAATAGATATAAAGTGTTGTATATAATTTCTATAACTTGGTATAAAATAAAATAAAATAAGGAATCTCACTCACTTGTACAGTCATAACACACACATAAGACAGGTATCTAACATTACATCAACAGCTTGTTGTATGGACAGCATGACTGGCTTAAAGACATTTACTGAGGGGAATAGTTCGAGGAGTACAATGCATTTAGCTGATATCTGAATCTCGTGAAGACGACATGAGAAATGGCTTCGATAGTTTTTGAGTGTGTTTCTCTCTCTCGCAATTTACCACGGTCAACTACACATCATTTGCCTCTCAGTCAGCGTGGTGAATATTCTGAAGATGGGGAGAATTGAGTGTGTTGGCAGCGTTGGCTTTCGCCCCTCAATACAAACGTCCACATGTCTCATGTCTCATGTTGACACAAAAATGTTTCTCATAACCAGATGAGATCGTATGTCAAGTCTCATGAAGATAAGTATGCTAATTTCTATACCTTGTCTCAGAAGAGTCATTGACGATATGCAGCTAATGAAGAAGCCGAACAGAGCCATTCAACACAGTTTCTCACTATATCCCAGCATGCCGTGCTTACGTTTTGGAAAACTTCCGCTTCCTGTTCGCGAAGCAAAATATTTGCCTCGCTTTATGGTAAGTCGTAAGTGCTTGTAAGTACTCGAGTCTGGGGTTGTTTTTTTCAGCACTGCCGTTCAGCTTCGGGGGTCTTCTCTGGTGTCTGCTGCACATCGATGCGGAGAACTTACCACAGAGAATAATGATTTACACCCGTGTTGCCCAACTAAGGGAGATAATTCAGTCGATCACTTTCTGAACTCCTCAGGCAAATGAGCACTGTGATTGCTCCTTTTAAAAAAATTTCACCCGGAAGTAGTAAGTATTCCTACGCGGATAACGGTTCACCCTGAGATGAATGTGATGGGATTGTGTCCTTATTTTCTTGATCTTCTCTCACACGCGCTTTATTTCTTTCGTTTAATTTCTTTCGTTTCATTCGTCGATTCTGAAACCAAACCTTAACCTGTCTTTCAGATAATTGTAGTTTGCACGATATTTCCCATCGTTTTTGTCGTGTTATATATGAGCTGTTCAAAAATTCGTTTTCGAGAACCATTGTTTGGTACCGGGTGTAAGGTTTCCTCTTCTTTCTTCCTTTTGTTTCTGAAAAATACAAAAACAAACGAGAACTTTAATAAAGGATAAAGCATAGACTGTTGCCATAAACACGAATGTGTTACACATTGACATTATTATAATGGCATAGCAACACAGTACGTATACTTCAAATTTAACATTGTGACTATAGTTGAGAATTGTATTTCCATGCGTACTATTTTATATTTCATATTTTTGGACTGCATTATTTTATAAACACGTTATGAATGAAACAATGTAGATATATGATGTATATGCTGAGCATTGTCGTGGCCTGGGATGCGCGGAGGGTAGCACCGACTGACCGTCAGACATGACAAATGGGTCACATATAAGCTCATAATTAATCTTGTTTCCTTCGCTTTGACACAAACTGACAAAAGTGAGAACATGGAACGTCTCTTTTGCCTTTGTTGTAGAAAACACAGGTTTCCCTGACAAATTCGCCTATGAAATATGCGATTATACTCATCCCTTAGAAAGAATTGAAAAATGATCTTTTTCCTCATAATGACATGCGGGCAAGAAAATATGATAGATATCCCTCACAAGCTGTTTTTAGTTAGGGTAATATTTCATGTAGTTTTGCTTAGCACGGCATACACGCTTCGAGTTCGGAATATGTATCACAGTGTTTTGCAATTTGTTGCATTTTGCTATAATCTTCTAGTGTTAAAGTAGAAAGGTAATAGCTAAATATATACTATATACTAAATCAATGTATGTGCACATTGTATTTTAAAATTGAGAATATATACGATGTGTTTCTACATTTATGTGTTATGCTATTTTATCCCAATTAAATCAGTATATGTACATATTGTAATTAACTGAGGGCTTACACATTGGGAATAGAAAAGTCCTATGCTTAAATGCCAGCTCAATACTTAGCACTGGTCGCAATCTTCCAAATGCATTCCAATTACTAGAACGTTAATGTTTAATGACGATGGATAATTACTTACATTAATTTCCAGGGGCATAAAATTATGATGCTTTGATGAAGCTTCAAAGTCGCAATGATGGCCTTGTTTAATTACATTATCAAACAATTTTGCCCAGGTGGCAGGTAAAGGCTGGGACCTCAACTATAACGTAGTATACTTCGTAATGCACAGGCAATAAAGCATGGCTTGGTTCATTCCATTTTATATCCATTGCAGGACCCCTAATGTCGTGTGTTCTTTCATCACTACAGGGGTCAATGTTATTGTCCGGTTTGCTGATTATTATTTCATATTTGTATCACCCAGAAGTCATAAAACTAGGCAATATGTGCTAAAACAGCAGACAGCAACTGTAGGAGGTAAAGTGATTACTGCCACGTGTGAACAGCTTCGATGTATGTACATGTCACCCGGTAGATTTCAGTCCCTTTTCAAAAATCAATGCATTTATAAGTGAACGATACGATACGGTAATGGCGTCTGGCTATGCTGTGATCACAGGGTATTAGTGACATATTTCCGGACCGTTTTGATGTATAATTTAAGTCCAATAAAAAGATTAAATCGGTGTGTTAAAACAGATGCAATTGGAAAGGGTTACACTATCTTACATTAAGATCGGTTGTGTTCATTAACAGGAAGTGAAAGCGTTTCACCTTGCTGGGTGTCATTTCATATTGATGCTAGATTCAGGGTGTCAGTTTCTCGATTAACGAACTAACGAATATAGTGTTTGAACGATTGATTTCCACGAAAATTGGGCAATCTTGTGAAGAACAATTACTTCATATATAAAGCCTGGTTGCGTCTAAATAATCTGAAAATGATGGTCGCATTCGAAGGCTTGATTAAATATGTCAGACCTTTAATCGTCAACCATCTAACGCCTATGAAATTATTGGTATTTTAAAAGTAATTAAGATAGCGAATATAAATTGCCAGAGTATTATTAGTAGCAGGAGTAAACGCTGTAGTAACACCAGAAACAGTATACATAATTTGATACTTGTGTGAAAGAAAAGAAAAATCTCAGGAGAGTATTCAATTATCACGGTTTCAATGCTCTAGATTGTAGTACATTTAACAAATAACGGGATTCGACTCATTACTCCTGTTCTAGCTGTGCACGGTGGAACAACTCTAAATATAAATTGGAATTTTCGGAACTAATAGGATGATGGCTGGTCTCGGGGCAACACGTCTGAATCCGCAGCTTGTGCAAACATACAACGTAATTCCTACAACTGGTTCATGAACAATGTTTTTGATCCATTTTTTTCAACGTAAATTGTCAAATTAGATAACATATAACGAGTCATCTGAGCAAGCGGAATCCATAAACGAGCTAAGTGACACATTTTAGCCCCGAGCCGAACATAAATGTTACACAAAGACACTAAAGAGCACGATTTGATTGCCCTCAAATCGTGTATTACTCGCCGAAATCTATTTTAATAATCACCCGTACCAAAAGCTAAGTAATCATGATTTTGTCATATCTGCTACGAAGCTGTTTATGAAGGTTGTATTATTTGGCCTAAAACCGTACTTTGTGTGAAGTATGGATGGCATAATTCCTAAATGACTAGTATGATCCTGTATGGCATATTGTGCATGCAGCGCTCACGTGCAATTATAAAACTAGAGCCTTCTGAGCAGTATCCAAATGCAGTTAAAGCATATACATGACATTGTGATTAAACCGTGCCGCAAAAGTCTTCCTATATATTATTATGTATCTCTGAAGCCTATTAAACATATACTTGCAAACATCATGTCATGTTTTGTTAAAAGATGAATGTGCATATATGGCGCCAATGCCGCTCATGCGTTAATATTGTTTTTTTCGACGAGAGGTTGTATCGTAAGGCATCTTTAACAACGAAAATGTGATCTTTGTCCAGTATGCCAATCATTACTACCCCATTTAACCCTGTCTATACTGAAGACAATGTTATGCAGTAATCTTGATGTGTCCAATAATTAAGCCATTTCAAGAACGTTCTATGTGGCGAAACACCAAACGGGAGGATTTTTTTAAAATTCATTAACATACGAATATAATAAGGACATGCTAGTATGCACCCATACATTATATGAATTGTGGATGTTTCCATTAGTCCATTAAATTACAATTAGTGCTAATCCATGTTTATTCCACACATAAATCGTAAGGGTAAATAGCCTATAGCTGTAACATCTACCTGGAAGCAAATTGATAAATTAATCTTGAAATTGTCCAAGACATTAAGTGACACCCTTATCCGACCACACGCAAACTAATGCGCAAAGTGCCTATGATTTGTGAAAACATGAAGTTTATTTACTAATGTTTAAATCTGAAATAACGATGGCTTTAATGGATAGTAGACGATTACGCGTGTATCACGTTTACGATTACTGACAAACGTTGGCAGAAGAAGAGATACCGCCAGAAACATCATCTCTCGAGCACCCCATCTTGGACACCTCGTCCATTTCATCTACGTTGATCTATGTTTACAGTGAAACAAGAGAACTAATATGGTATGTATGAATCATCTGGCCACGGGTATTGCATATCAAAGAATGCTAATAAATATACTAGTATATTCGGGATAGGTGTGGAGAGCTTTAAAAGCAAGTAATTATATGCTGGGCTTTATCAATGTATCATTATATAACGCACATTTGTTATCTCGGCATTTAGTTTATGAGGGGCTAAGTATGAGTGTTCTTCCCATGGTTCTCTCAAGACCTATATACACCGAGAAACACGTTTTATTTTTTATAAGAGCTCTTGTTGTTCTCTTTTTGAACTTGATACACCTCCAGTACACTCTATCCCGTGTCCTCTTGTTGACAGGTGGATGTCGAACAAAATCGCATAACATAATAACATACCTATAGATACCTGCCACCATGAAGAACTACGTCGAAGGAATGCACACTTGAAGAAAATAATCACTAGTTTTGGTGTAAGAGGAATCTACCCTGCGTTTGGCTACATATGATCAATTTGGATCAGAGTCAGAGCATCATGAATACACGTGGTCGACATGACGACCTGACCTGCCAACTGCTTAACAGATCAAAGTAAAAGGTGTGATTTACCTGAATCGTCTAAGGTTGCGAACAAGGCCAGTAAAATGTGTCGTGTACATTTAACAGACTATTGACACGCGTGCTCACGGGTGTATAAGAATGTCCACAAGGAATCCAAAGGTGTAGCTACCCGAAGTCTTCCACATGGCTCTGCGTCACGCTAACTAGCTCTACGACAAGAACCCATACGTCTAGGAATCGTAGTTGAAAGGTTCGAACCGTAATCAAATTATATTTAATTTTTGCAGATATAGATTGCATAAACCGATACATAGCTATTTAAAAATATAGTACACATATCTAGACTGTATATGTCAAGCAAATTGTTATGCGTTTGTATTTTGATTACATATTTACAGGCATACACTGATCTAGCCTTGTCTTGGTAAAGCCTTTGGCTATCTGTTTATGTATTGGCAATGCGAATGCAATAACACATGCTTTTACAGACTCTTGGTCGTCAAGATGCCAATGAAGCAAAGCATTATTTAATGTGATAATGTCAAACCAAGTATCCTTAGACAGTTTATTCCATCCATTGCTGTCAGCTCGGTATAATCGTATCAACAATAACATCATAATGTTACACACATTAGTGGGTAATAGTTTTGTGAAATCATGGATTGCATGTTTAGAAAATAATATGATTTTAATAAATGGCGCATATGTGTTATAGTATACCTTGGGGATACTGCTGGGTATACCCACCAATGTGTAAATGAAGACTTCTAAATATATCAACCGCTTTTCAGAGTTGTTTCTAAGAAATCGTTGCTTGGAAATATCCTTGTCTAAAAACAGTTTTACTAAAATCGGTCCAATGATTGGAAAGACAATTAAGCCTTGTAGTTGATGGGCGTGAGACTTATAGAATTAGACGCGCAATAGCAGGGTATTCCTATAACCAGAAATCACCCCGTGTCGCGAACAACCCTTTGATGTTGCTCTGGGAGCAGGGGAAAATCGATACTTTTCAGAACCCAAAACATTAGGATCAATGTTCGGTCGGCAAGAGTGAGTTATAGGGACGATTAGTGGTGGATTTACGCTGCCTAAAGTCGTGTAAATAAGCTACAATTTGATGGGATTTGTACATTTCTCTGCGTACTGGTTTTCTAGCAAATCTGAGAACCCGTAAAAATGTTAAAGGTTAGAATATTTGGGGAACAGCATTTTCTCTATGGACGTGCGAGCAGGGAAAAAAAGGTCATGATGAGAGGATGAATGTACATCAAAGACATTCAGGTGTTAGCCCATTCATATTAGATAATGTATTATGATTATTCTGTGAAATATAATCTTAATGTATGCTATCATGGTCATTTGGCCACTTTACAAGTAATTCCGATTTGGCTCACTTACTTATCATTGCATTTTTATAATTACGCATTCATGTCCATGGGCATCTTTATTTTACGAGGTCAAGTGAACGGTTCTTCTGTTAAATTCGTGATTCATTTGTTCGTTTCAGAACTGGGCGGGAAAAAAAACCTGATTGCCATTGCCGAGATATGCAGACCTTTTTACACACAAAAACACATCAGCCGTGTGCCAAATTGTTCCGTCAATTTTCGTAAACGCATGACTGCAATTTAATGTATCGTAGAATAATTCCTCAAAGCGTGCGAGCACATGGCTCTTCCCAACGATTCCAATTGACTGGTTGGCCTCTTTGATGTGGACTTACTGTACAATGAAATTAACAGGTACTCTGACCCACCAGAGTTGCAATGGACCCCAAGTGCCGATATTGTCCCAGGAAAGCAGTGTGTGTGTGCGATGTGTGAAACATATGGGATATGAACAGTGTGTCCCTGCTAGTGGGGGATGTGTTAACAAGCATTGGATTGGTATTATAAAACGAAATGAAGGATGGGAGTTGAATGTGTATATAAAGTATATGTGATATCTGCCACTGAATGAATACATGCTGTGATGTTCGTAGTTACGCAGTTGCTCGTATGTATAATTTTGTGTGATGTTTGAAGAGGTTGGAGACACCTCTCATTGGTTTTGTATTAGAGATGACATGCTTTAAGGAAATTTGCATCTGGAATGTGTTACTTGTGCTGGATATATAAGGACGTAACCTGAATTGATCAGCCAAAACAAAAACTGAGTACAGTAATTGCAAAATACCAGTGACGATCAGTAATTCAATGGCATGCAAACCATTCTTGGGGTATTATTTGATAATTAAGCTTATTATATCTTAAGAATGTGTTGCGTATGCTATAATAATTTAACTACGATAATGATAGTATTACTATCGCTAATTTTAAACACAAGGTTAAATTTGTTATATCAAACGTCATTGATGTGTCTATATTTCTGACAAAAGAGGGATAACAGATAATCAGTTCATCAATATTCTAATTTTAATTTGTACTAGTAGTTTTATTTTTTAGTTTTTTTAAAATTATTTGTATGTTCTTATTTATTTTGAGGATACTGAGAAAGTCGTATTATGATTAGGAATATGTATTAATTAATTGGCATTTTCTTTATTATCGTTTGTTTTATTCGTAAGAAAAAGCATGCTACGTTGAATGAGTGTGTGTGAGAGTGTTTGTGTATGTGTGTGTGTGTGTGTGTGTGTGCGCGCGCACGCGCGTGCGTGTTTGTTTGTTAGAATTAGTATAACTGGTTACTGCACACCGATGCACCATGCATGGTAAACGTTGTTTTCTATTTTAAATAAGATACAAACTACAAAACCCTGACGAGATTTGAACTCATTATCATATCGGAGGATGTGTAATCTAGTGAGATACAACCGTCCCTAATAACCTAAGTAAATAATATATGCTACATGAGCTGTAAGACTGCCTGTTAATACCTACAAGATCATATATAGCTAGCTTTAAATACTGCTACTCAAGATATTGTGCACACTTTAAAAGACATAAATGTTCGCATAATTGACAGTTTATGGCAAAATAATATACATGTTATAAAAGTGTAATGATTGTCAGACAATAATAGACACGTTGTGATAAACATAGTTGTCGAAAATGGTGTATATGTATTTGTAATTAAAATAATTTACTTTTGAGAACAGTATGTTGTTAGTTATTTCCACGAGTGAGTGGATTATTGTTTTACGTCACAGCGGGAATCTTTCACTCATGCGTGACCAATATTTCCAAGAACGATACATTACTACTATCCCTATAAAATAAAAATGTTGCTATACACACATTCTAAAACAATATTAACTAGCTGTACACGTTATCTATATTATATTGCTTCAACCACAGACTTATTTTTATTAAGGGTCATTTTCGAACTTCTTTGAATATCTTCAAAACAATAACAGAAAATAAAATTAATAACATTTAAATCCCATATTATATACTAGGATAGTACCCTATTTTACACAGATATATAGGATCGCGAGATATCAGTTCCATCTTGGTTTTATTTAAAACCAAGTTTTGGTTTTGTTCGTTTGATTTTTATATTCGATCAGACTGCGACTCCGGTACGGTCTCGTCCGGTGTATTGTAGCTGCAAGCTGTGATTTATTAGCGGTTTTCAAGTAGCTACTTACGGGATTCCAAACACGTGTTCTTCGTGTAACAGCCGGACAGTAGCCCGCTAGAGAGAGAGGACGTTTGGGGTCACAACAAATATTTCAGGGTCTGCTTTGAACACGCTGCGCTATTTCATTCTACAAAGACAGATCCCATCGTGGCCAACCGGAATATGAGCTCGTGTAAAGGAGCGGTTAGACTAGGAACTATAACGATAATGATAAAACTTTTTTTTTAAAACCGTTCAGGATTTCGTTTCGCAGTATCGGTCACACCGATACATATATCGTTCTAGAAATTCGTTAGCATCGCTATATGGGATATGTAATTGATATCGAACGTTGGTGCACGTCGATTGGCCATAACAAAACCGTCACGTTCAAAAATCGCTTGCCGAGCCATCACCAACGAATCCGGAAAGCGCATAACGAAATATCGCAAACGTTATCGTTGCAGTGTGACCGAGTACAATGCTATGCTTATAGCGATGTTCTTTCAAAATATCTTTATCGTTATCGTTCCCTGTGTGGCCGCGAGGTAATATTAGATTAAGAAACAGTAATAACGACTCCGCCCCTATGAGATGGCTTCGTTAATAATTAGCATGCCTTAGTGGATTGGTTTTATGTACGGATATGCATGATACTGTGCAATTTAGACGTATCAAAGAACTACATATTTTTTTGGCATTTTCAATCATAGAATATTAATTATAGGGTAGGGTGGGGCAACACACAACCCCCCCCCCCCTCCCCCTTAAGCATTAACTAACATGCATTTCCTTTGACAAGTAAACAGAACACAGAACACTGACAAGTGAAATAAATTGGTATAATGTTGAGCTATGTGATGTGCTAACATTTGCATCCGTGTGTATTGCCAGTACTACGTGGGTGCGAATACGCTAGTTTTCGTGTTGTGGGCGTCTTGCTCCGTATGTGGTGCAATACTCCCATGGGTAGGTGTTTTGCTACTGTGTTGTTCATTTATCTTATAATACCATATTTAAGAATGTTTCCGTTGCAGTATACTATTTAGAACACTACAAACACTCACTATCATAGTAGCATACATTCTTCTGTGTACGTCAATTAAGGAAAGACAAACATACTATGACAACGTCTTCTCCATATTACGCCGTTTTGTAACATACGTAGCCTATAATTGTAATTTAAGGAATTATAACTGATAAATCAACTAATAGGAATGGTATAGTAGTGCCTACAGTAAAAGAAAAAATGTGATTTAGCAAAAATAAACTAATTTGGGCAAAACGCCCACCCTAATGTTTACATATATGTCCATATACAGATGCATATCATATACATGCATATACATTTTCCATCCCTAATAAATTTGGTTATGCTTTATAATAGTATATCCACACACTCCATGCAATCGTCCGGACGTTTTAAAATCTATAATATAATGGATATACGTTTGCGATAATTATCTATGGAATTATGCTGTCGTTGAATTAAGGAGAATAAATACTTCCTTTGAGAACACTTCAGCCCATTTAAGGTACTGACACACTATAATAGTCCACATCAAAGAGTGTTAAACCATTACTTACTCAAAATATATCTTCAAACGATTCACAGACATTGTGAGAGAGAAAACTAGTTTTGTAAACAATAAATAATAAACAACTCCGGTGACGTTTCTATATAATAAACAAACGTTGTATATTAATACTCCAGCCACCCAATTCGTGAAATATGTCACTCCCAGCCCGTTGACAAACCGTCCACTTGACATCCACGCCAATAACTCACCGGACTTCAAGGGTGTGTGTGTCTTTTGGGTAAGCTTAGATTGTATCCCATTATTTGTGGGCGTGGCTGGTCGACCCCCCGGAGCTAGGAGGTGGGGCAGTTTAATCTTATAGGGGACTTAGGCGTTTAAGTCGATACCTCTGTAATCGAGTGTAAGAGAGACAACACACCGACAACCAAGCACAAAATACTGTTTAAGGCAACACTAAACTGATGAGCGTTGATATTTCACCTTTCGGATATTTAAAACACGAGCAGGTGTTTGCAACACACTTCACTTATTTCTCTGTTCTATGCAAACTGGGATATATTACGCAAATATGCTATAGTAACAATGGAATAGGTGTCCTAATTAAATTGTATAGGATATTGTGGTATCTCACTTCAAAATGTACATTAAAAGAGAAACTCGAAATGGTGTCTTATACATGCTCTTATACATCCTTATTTCGCTCTCCCACTCTCCCTCTTTCCTCTCCAAATATGTATTTATCTATATCTATCCCTGTCTCCGTCATCTCTCTATCTTAATGTGCACACAATCTCTCTCTCTCTCTCTCTCTCTCTCTCTCTCTCTCTCTCTCTCTCTCTCTCTCTCTCTCTCTCTCTCATCCACTCGCTCACAGTAACTGTTTCTCGCTTTCACTGCATATCCTAGACTATTCTGCTGTTACAGATTAATCCAGCACCTCAGAATGTCCGTCAGTTGTCAGATCCGCGTGGAAACATCTAATCCCCGTACTAGACACAATGTCGACAGCGGCGTCCATGCACCTTTGAGGTTTGTCAACATTATGGCAGAGTTTGATAGAGTGAAATGATAATCTCCGTGGATGTACTTAATAGCCTGCAGATTAAGTTGTTCGTCTTATGAAAGTATACTAGTGTGAGTACATGGTGCTCTGTTTCAACAATTGTTTGTACTTAGATTAATATACCACGTATTACAAAAGTAATCAACGCAATAGGAAGTTACATTACGATACCATTGTTACTTGTCAACTTGATTCACTGCGAAATATACCTTCTTTACGTGTTCCTTAAAATGCTTAATTCGTACTAAAATTATCATTAACATGATTCAGAAAGGCATTTCACCGCAGCATCGTGCAATTGCTCATGTTGTATGTTTCATACTTAACGTTGAATTTTGGAATAGAATAATTAGAAGCTAGTTAAGAACAAATTCCATTGTTCCACAATGTCTACTTTCTACTGCATCCCGACAAAGGGTATGTGTCAGGTTTCCTGAAAATACAGACCGGTTTGTAGCCGTTAATTAATGTTCCTTTGCTAGGCGGGAAGTAATTGTCTATGGACAGCATGTGTTGAACAATTTTTAATCTCCCTATGGCTGGATCACTTTAAAATGCCGTACACGTCCACAAGTTATTGAATTAATGCTAGTAGTACATCACACACACACACAAAAAAACATTGGCAAAACCGGAAGAAGACTAATTAAAAGCATTGGTAAACATAATGATACATTAGCAACCTCATTCTAGCTTGCAACCCATAAATAAATCACGAGGTTTCATAAGAATAACAAATTATCAAAATCTACCTCCACGTACCTCATAATAATATATAAATACATAAGAAACCCTCAACCAATTAACACGTACACATTACTCATCCTCGCAATACATGCTATTTTTTTTCAGTGAAAGGGAGACAAATGCTTACGAGGAAAGTTCTTACGTTACAAGGGAAAACAGCTTCGGTTGCGAGCCGAGCTCGATATTGGCAGTTGTATAGTCATTCAATTACAACATTTGTAACGTGATAGTCTTGAAAGTGGCTAAAACATCCACAAGACATTCAGCCAGGCTGGCAGAGACGAGGTGTTTTTAGGCTCCGAGTTGAACGCCGCGCGTGTTTGTTAAGTCATAACGCGTATGCAGCCTCAAGTTATCGTAGCCCCGGTCTATTACACCATGGTGCCAACTGAAGCCCCCACGGTGGAACATAAAGGATACGCGATCAGCTAAATGCAACATATATGTCTTTTGGGTGAGACATTGTAAACGTTTATTATCGGCATGCGCCATGGAAAATCTTCGTTACCTTCTGGAACGTTCCATATCAGTTCCGGTTTATCACAATAGAAAATACGCTAAGTGAATATTTACATTTTTCGATGTGGTAATTTAATAAGTAATATGCGCGAACCATTGTTTTAACGGTTGTTATTACTACTTGAGAACTTGCGACAAAATGTATTATTTCCGCTGTACTTAACACGAACGAACAATGGATGAATATTAATGAACTACCGGAGGCCAGATACTGAAAGTTAAAATCTGACAATTGCTATAAATTATCACATTTTAACTTATCCTATCTGGAGAACTGAATTTCATTTTTTTTTAAATATAAATATGTATTATGATAATAGTAACGATCCTAATGTAAGTGATATAAACGGGTGCATTGGAGAGAGTCGATAGGCACAATGCGGACGCGTGTTCCACCAGTAGACCCACGGTGTTTTGACCCTTATGATTAAACTTCATATGCATATTTAATACATGCCTGTAGCGTGCATAATTGCTGCGTGGCATACTGTATAGGTTTGGGCAACCAATAAAATATTGATTTTTAGCTTCACGTATAAATAGGGAAACAAAGAAACAATCTCATTGCGCCGTTGGTTTACTTCCGTATTGACTTAACTTCGATTATTAAGAATGCAATATTGTTCACATATATCCAACATTCTACCGGTATTATATTTTACCTCGATTACAACGTTACGAAATGTATCAAAGGATTTCTAATGCATGAAATCAAATAAACATACATATCACTGGCACAGATTTACGACAAATGCTTTTGAGATCGACCTAGAATTATAAAAAAAAGAAGTATGTTTTCCCAAACCATAGTAAAGGAATTGTCGTGGGATGTTTCTGTTTACGCATTGCCGATTTCTCTTTGAAACTCTCGTTTAGATCACACGCACGGTGATTCACTCAACCGTATCCCATAATAAAGGATCCGCGGATATACCACACAACGACATAAAGGCTAAGAGACGATAGAAAATGGAAAATCCAGATCCTTCTCTACCATTTTCTGCAACTATCAGAAGAACGTCTACCATTAGAGCAATATATGAAATTATCGTTCGCTTTGATCCGGAGTAGTATTTCGTAGAGCACGCGTTTCATAAAGTAATTGCATCAAATATGTTCTTTTGAATTGTCACGACCATCTGGGCAGTTAATCTATAGCTGCAAATCTTAACAGAAAACTCCAATACGCCTCCCTTCCATGATAAATAAAATGTAAGTAAATACACACAAAAAAGGCAGAAAGTGTGTTCCACAGCATATCCCCTTAATTTATCAACAGTATTAACAGTTTCTAAAATATCGTTATTAACTTAATGTCAATACTAAATTAAATAATTAAATATTTATTAATTTAGTTCATGGACTGAACAATTCTAATAGAGGCACTGGGATAAGTGTTGTACTATGATAGTCATTTTCATAGTAACACTTTGCAGTGTTGTATTATCATAACTATCGTTTGAAATTGTAATGCTTATATAATCATTTGAAAATGCGCTCCTCCAGAATATTACAAATGTCATAGACAATAAATATTTTAAATTGCACGTTAAATATTTAACTATGTGTTTGGCTTCGCTGAAAGGGGATTCAGTAGAATATGTATGCGTTTTGCTCATGGTGAAAACTATCGTATTTCGAGATCTATTTTCAATTAGCGGCCATATTTGATTTATATACCAACATGGGTGGCCATATTGTCATCATTGTTCTCACCGAGAACACTTTCAATTGTCAACACACGACATATACACGCAGACCTACCACTCCCACGCAAGCACAGGATGAGAATAAACCAACTTCTGGAATGAGACGAAACGTCAAAGTTCAGCAGTTTTTAACATTATACTCGACTTTCACAAGAAATATGCCAACAAAGTTAAATAGTACATTGCATCTTCTAGCTAAATGAAATTCAGAATTGCATATTCGCATTTCTTTGTTCAATGGGACTTTCATTATTTTGAAATATTTGTTCATATGGGTTTAAAGGCATACAATCACGGGTGTGCTTACATATTTCATGGTTACACGTATATTTACATGAAAGCATGTACAGTTGATGTGTCTACACACGTATATTCGATAACCAGCTACATTTTCCGCTACCCCACTGGTTTTCAATATGTTTATATTTTATTATTCTTGAATATGCACAGGAACGTAGCTTTATTGGTACCAGTAGTTGTGAACAGTTCTTTTGACATTGTTCAATGATTAGAGTTACCCCCCTTAGTATATTAGACTATAGAAATTTGAGACATTACAGAACATTACCAACTGATTATTCGGGTTTTACCGGGAATATAAACTGCAATGGAATTTTACCTATCCTACAGCAGTGAAAAGATTTGTGGAGGTACAAAAGCGATTATATGTATGCTAAGTGCATGTACTTTGCATTTTAAAACTCCAATTCTGGCCAAAACGACAACTTAATCTGTGATTATATGCCATTAATCCTGTGTAACGCGGGGTGTGTAAGTCACCGTAGTTTACACGTACTTTATGAATGAGGCCTGACATTACTTGACAGTTATTCATGTTCAAATACAGAATGCTGTTATCGAATGTTCATGTAATGTTAAAATGTTATCTTTACATATAATTATCGATGTTCTAATATATTATAGTAGTGACCATGAATTTGTTAATAATGTACATAAATATAAAGGTCTCAGAAGTTTACGATGAAGACTGAAATGAGTTATTGTTCCAGATTTCTGAGATATGAATATAGCAGCACACTTCGTACAAGCTTTCCACTTTGAGAAGAGTGGGAACCAACTGATATTGTAAGCACTAACGTCTGAATCATTCAGTAGGTGTATCCTTATAGTACTAATACATGTCTGGAACGATAGTGTTGGCGTCCTAGGGGTGCTAGAACCATCCAGCAAGAGATCCATACATCTGGAGGTCATGATGACATAGTGTCCGTGTCTTAAAATAGCCCATAGGCACGTCACAGCTCATTGGAGTAAAAGCACGTGACCGATGATGCACACATTAGAGGGAAACATATGTTATATACTGAAGAATGTCGCAATTAACAGTTCAACTAAAATTATAATAGATGTATATTTGTTGTAGAAGAAAATCAAAGTTTAGGTATATACAAGCATTGACATGCACGCTTAATTGCCGAGAGACGGTAGCCAAGATAGAGAAGTCTATATTGCAATCAATCTTTAGCCTACTTAGTGAACTACTGGACATCGTGATACGTGAATTTTTATAAATGACAAAACTGAGTTTTTTGTTGTAAAATGGTGTATATTCCAATACTATCACTAAGAATAGTCAACATTATTAGGAGATAGTTGGTTGTAGCACTATGCACAGTACATAATTCCAAATGTCGTTGACACATCGCTGATTACATCAAATGTAAAAGTGGCATGAACTGTGCACCTAGATTAGAAGGTTCCAAATACATGTAGTAATGTTCGTAGATATACTGCATAGTATCGCAATAGTACAGCATGACGATAGTATGTTCGTCTTACGGTATCCTAGCTGAATGCTTGAGCAAGTGCCATTATTACTTTGATGATCAATGTAATAATGACAATTGTTCTCGAACCATTGTCAATGGATCGTTCCACTGCTGCGTATAACTAAATATTGTATGTACGATTTGAAAGAATGTCTTGCATTCAGAACTTGGATGTTGAATTAAATTGAGCTGAACAGCATACGAGTGAACTGTCCTATTCAGTACCAACGGTCTAGTCAAATCAATCAACTAAACATACCACATCAAAGAGGCATACCCTGAAACCTATGCTAATCATCTTTTAATGATTTCAAATATGATATCGGCCATTGCTTTGCCTCGGGGATGTCGCGCTGGGAGCCGACCAGGGAAGTTTGACTCAATGTCTTAAGATCACAGCATTCCACCAGTAACACCATGCTGTATGGTATCACTATTAATGTAGCAATAGTGTAATGCACTGTGTATGGTGGGGCATTGATAGAACACGTATTGAAGTGGATAAGCACTCACCTTTCTTTATATTGTTTCGTTATATTTCGTTTCGTTTCCATATATATATTTACTAGTACATCTGTGTGAGTATGTGCGCTTCTCGTTCAATTAAATACTAAATGTATTCTTCAGTTTTACGAAATGTGCTCATACGTGCATAACCTCAGGTCATTACCATATGTACTCCAGCTATAGCTTTCTTCCATAAAATGCTTTTCCAATACAGGCTAGTGGTGGACATAGCATTGTAAGGAGGAAAGTCAATGGAATGAAGCATCATTAAACAACTATGAATAATTCGCACCTAATTCCACTGCAATTTACAAGCACTAAATTATAAACTGTATTTAAACAACGACGATTGATTAAATGTATACGAATGTCAACCTGGTTAAGTTTCATGGCGTCAAGTTTGTTTTATCAACAATTATTGAAGTACGAATGTTTCTTCAAATGTTACACGTTAGACAAAACAATCATGGAAGCAGAGAGAGTTCGCGGTGAATTATTAACGAACTGTGATACCGATCGGGCCCATATGTTGGCCGTATGACAATTGCAATGAGATATATACATTTGAAGCAAGTCTAATGTGATTATGTTGACGTGAAATCGATACGAATGCTAAGAGATTCCCTCTGTGCTTGTTATCATACTTGACCGGTCATGTGTCACGAACGACACATGAACATTTGAACACTTGATAACAGTCTGTAGTATATATTAAGTATACCGCTTATGAAATCACTGACAGCTATACGGTTTTTGTGGCGATAGATTCATAATCGCTCGAAACGATGTCGGCAAACTCATCAACTACGTACGACATAATTATGTATTGAGGGCATACATTTTTCAAGGTTCTTTGCACAGGGGGAACAGCTCTTTATACCCATTAATTTGAATATTGTCAATAAATACGAGTAATTATAGGAAGCAGTACTGCTATTTTGATTTATTAAGATGCATATGTATTATGTAGAACTGCTATACAAGTGGTAATTGCTTATCTGTAGTCTGCATTACTTGAACATGGTTAGAATTACAGTGATCAAGGCAATTTCATTATTTGACCTGGAAACTCAGTCGGGACTGTTACGAGGTGCAAATCACTCATGGGTGATCGAACTGAATGGTCTGATTAGCAATGCGAGGCAATTATGTCTATGGTCTGTGACTCTGTGACTTCTCAGTGCACTGACATCACTCGTACACAGTGACTGGCATGGGTGTGAAGCATGGAATTATACGTCATGATGCAATGGCGTTTTGTTTTCGTGTGTATGCTATTATTATTTTTATTTGATGAAGTGTTTGTGTTGTGTTTTTATATTTTATTAAAAGGGAGGAGGGGTGGGGTGTTTGGGTTGATTTAACATGTTGGGTTTGTTTTGTTGTTTTAGTTTATTTTGTTTGCGTCGGTAACTCATTTGCAAAACTTTCAGGAATCAGGAATTAATCTAATGTGTGTGTCAATGGCAATGCAGTATTGCTGTGGTATGAATGATAGCAATAACGGATATCAATCTACACTTTCTAAATAGCAGTTAAAATAATGCGTGTTTAGTAGTGATACAATTTAAGATATTACAGTTAGGGAAAACAAATAAAGTATCATAAATACTTCCATAAATATTGCTTCACGGTATTGCTTTCAACCATGCGTGAATGTTTGTGCATGTGTTTACATGTATAGGTCTGTGTGTGTATGTGTATGTGTGTGTGTATGTGTGTGTATGTGTGTGTATGTATGTGTGTGTGTGTGTATGTGAGTACATGTATGTGTCTATGTATGTACATGCGTGCGTATGGTTGTAGGTGTATGTATGTATGTATGTACATGCGTGCGTGTGGATGTAGGTGTATGTATGTATGTACGTGTGTGCACGTGTGGGGGTATGGGTGGCTGTGTGTATGTGTGTGGGTGACGATGTGGCTATCTAGACATATTACGTATTAGCAGCATGCAGGAAACACGTACAATACTGTCGATATGACTGGACAGCGGGAAGAATGACACTACACGAGTATGTATATACCCAGGAACGCTGTTCTTCAAATAATAACGGAGAAAACCATGTGTGCGCTAACTTGAAATGAACATGTTCCGCCTAGTCCATCAATCAAGATGACAGACAAGGGGAAGTGCAATTTTCCTTCCAGAACAAATTGTAGACTTCTTACAAACTTAACGTCAACAGGTCAGGTTTAGATGTTCAGTGCTACAGACAAAACTAAGTTTAGCCACACGACAACATTAATGATATACAGCAAAACAAAGGTCACTCGTAAATAGTTGACCAATTCTATGCATGTACGATAGTTCTTAAAAAAATGCACGCAGTCGAGCCGTCTTCTATAAGTCTAAGGTCGTCCAAGTTCACCTCCACCTAATACTTTGGATTTGCCTTATTTTTTAAAATATCATTAATATGCTCGTGTCATTATATCGCTGTTTTTTAGTTCGTGTTTTGCGGCTGAAGAACTTCCACATCGAGGAATATTTATTGTGGACGTGTTTTACAGATATAGATTATGTATTATATTACCTCAGAAATGTATTGGCGTAATAATCTTATAACCTATACGATTGTCCTAACGTTTTCCATAAAACAACTTCACATCCTACTGGCATTGTAAAAGTTTGTTTTAACTTACTCATCTGTGAACAAACCTTTCATGAAGTTTCATGAACATCCATACAAATAATAATATATTTGTATAGCTAGCAAGGACGTCATACAGGAAAGATTCGATGTGCACTGTTCTTACGGTGTCAACTTTAATACGAAATCAATATTACTTGTCCTATGGTATTAGTCTTTATACAATATTAATCTGTCTTGAACGATCTGAACTTGTCCTAAGGTGAAAAGCTCAATTCAAACTTTAAGTATCTTGACATTTAATATAAGTAACAGCAGGCGATTTATAATAAATACGCAGCATGGGAGTAACTGTATGTTCACATTGTTATGTTGCGATGGCTATAACTGTTGAAAGTGAATACATATTGATGAATACATTTATGGATATGTGTAAACATGTTTCTATGAAATCATTTTCCAGCGATTGCGATGACCATACAGAGTGAAAGTCAATGCATAATGATACAGTGTGATACTAAATTTACATGCAGTGTCTACATGTTCTATGAACTTAGGTTCCAGCGATTGCGATGACCATAAACATTGAAAGATAAATACGTATTTACAGTGTGATGCTAAACTTACATTTCATGTGTCTATATTTTCTATGAAATAATGTTCTAACATTATCTTAAAGGATCCCTGTATTTTCGCTGATATTTTATGGAAGGTTAACAGGCGAAACACAATGTATTTTGTTTTTATTATCCCGCCATTATGGGGCGACTATAAATCTCTCTCACAGGCTAATAAAACATCCATTTACATGTAGTTTTCCACAGAACCGACGTTGCCCTATTGCAACCCCCACATAGGTGCCCCTGTTCAGTTCCCTGATACCACTAGTATATTTACACTGGTGAGATACTGCCTGCGATTCCTTCAAGAGGGGGGGGATAGTATTGGTAAAGGTTAGTCGACTAAGTACATGATAACGGCTTTAATGGGTTCAAAACGTCGATAGGTAAAGGTTTCGGGTGGAAAGTGTATCACTAGTATAATCTGGGATTGAGTTTCCATGAGAAGAATTGGCGTCTACTTTCGTTCTCTATATAAACGTTTAGGTTTAAAAGCATGAATATTTTGCTCATTGGAATAATAAACCCTATGTAGAGATTATAGTATCATTATTCTCTGTTATGTAATGTTCTCGTGTTAGTCTATTCAATGGCATTTGACACCTACCGCATGTATATAGTCTCCTATATGCATTTGAATGTATCGGTATACCCACATCGCAATCCAATTCCAATTCAGCGAATCTATAGCCGAACAAGTCGAACAAGTGTTCGATACCGGGTTGCGTAAGTCGGAATACAATATATTTAAGTAAGCTGAACTGGTGAAAATAACCATCAACGGTGGTATCTGCGGTGGCCAATGCATACATCATTCGTCTTTGTCAGAACTGCTAGACCCATGCTGACGCTTTGACAAATCATACAATATAAATTTGATAGCTAAATGGCAGTTATATATCGTCAAGATTATCAGCTCTTCGCGTTTATCGCTGCTATGCTTAATACTGGTTTCATTCGTATCGCTTAATAATCTGCAAATATTCGTATCAATAGTATACTAACAGACACCTAGATTAATAATGTGTAGTATTTATTTTTTTAAATATATTATTTGATGGTTATTATATGTGTAATATTAAAGTTCATGAACTAACACATTCTAATTCAGTACTTATTACAAATTAAACACAGTAAAACATGACACAGAAGACGTATACGACCAATACATGCACGTCACTATACGTTAAGTTAAGATGTTCATACCGTGGACAGACGGTTCGTTCTTGTATGGATTACCTATTCATGTCCATCATACTATAAACTAATTAGTAAATCCGCGAGTGAGTGAAGCACGGCCAAATCAAGTGGGACCGTGTTATTGATCAGGAAAAGTCCAAGGGGCAATCACTGTGCTAGGAGCGAAGCCATTTGTTCAGACGCAATTGCCATCACCTCGTCCCAATCTAATGTCATTTAGGTCTGGCACTTCAAGTGAACAAGAACTAGAATACGGAGGCCAATCACGGAGGGCCACAGAGTTAAAATACTGTCAAATACTAGGGAATGCCCAGGGGGGACAGCACGGAGAATACGATGATAATTACTATGACAATACTTTAAGAGGAAACTATGATAGCACAAGGCGTTGTTGTTATTGTATTAAAAATAATATTTAAACTTATGAAAATAAATAGGAAATGGTTCAGGATGTGTGTTTACAATGAGAAGTAACTCTGAGTGTACACTGATCCATTGACCGGGGATACTACTGTGGCGCTCTGAGCATGCCTTAGTGGGTGGATTTGGCGCATAAAAGGTAGTCATCATTATTATTATTATTATTATTATTACGTAGATTGGATTAGACACATTTACTTATATTGCTAGTTTTCTTTGTATACGTGCACTATGCCTCGTGGTCAGCCGAAGCCATGGTCAATGACAAAGCAACGTCAGCATCAATCGCCAGAAATGAACGTTAAATTTAGTTAACTCAATATTTCGCTCATAGACGCACGCTTAGTAAAAGTGCATATATGTCAAGTATGTGGTAGACTTGGTGAAATAAACCTGAGGCAATACTATTTACGGGAAGAATATTCAACATATATAAAGGTCGGATAAGTGCTTATATGTAGCGATTAATATAGAATGATTCACCTAAACTTCGTTTTAATTAAATAAATATCGGTACAATTTTATTTATATTTTACGAAGGTGTAGACAAACATGACCAGATTACATTTGAAAATTAATACTAATGGGACAAAACGACCACCCTAATGTTTACAGATTTGTCCATATACAGATGCTTATAATATACATGCACATACATTTTCCATCTCTAATACATGTGGTATTGCTTAATAATAGTATATCCACACACTCCACACACACACACACACACACACACACACACATACATACATACATACATACACATACACACACCCATACACACATACAGACACACACACAGAGAGGGAGGGTGAGAGAGAGAGAGAGAGAGAGAGAGAGAGAGAGAGAGCATATCGTCGTCTTGTTTTACACCATTGAAACACATCATTGGACTTAATTAACAATTTAGAAATCAAAGCTTGAAGACGTCATTCCTTCTCAACCCAATTTCCGATGAAGAGTGAGCTTATTACTGAGTGAGTTTAATGCGCTATAAAGGTCCGAATTAAACAGCAATTTTTCTATAGCGTTTTATTCTTACAAGGTTCTTCCGAAAACTCTAATCAGTCCTGGTAACGGTTGTGAGCGAATGAGGGGAAGGATTCTATTAACGTTGTAGCTTTTGTTCTCAGAATGACAAGCCCCTGAGCTTTGTTGTCAAACGATGTCTTTTGTTGGTAGCTCCTCGTAAACACGGCCATCACGCCGCGTGCTTATGTCAGCTGTACACATATTGCTAGTTCTAATAACTCACAACCACTGATACCAACGTAATAAGATGTTACGATCGTGTTTACTGAAAAGAGTTTAGTTTAAACATAATTATTTTATTCAAGACGAAATTGATAGATTACAAGGTATTGTAACTTAAATGGAAACCGCTCCAAGGGCAGGGAAAGAACAGATGAGGAGAAGAAAGAAGCATTACGGTTGAAAGAGATACATGAGCTTTGATTAATATATAAAATTGACTGTCTAAGTATTAGTCCTAGAATCCGGTCGCCCTGACGAGATTTACCGGTATGGGTAACTGTGTATGGTTTGTAATGTGTGCACTGATCGGCACTATCATTAGTAATAATGAATTATAGTATATCCATTATACTATAGATTTTAAAACGTCCGGACGTTTGTATGTGTTTGAGTGTTTGTATGTGTGTGTGTGTGTGTGTGTGTGTGTGTGTGTGTGAGAGAGAGAGAGATAGAGAGAGAGAGAGAGAGAAAGGGAGGGAGGGAGGGCGGTAGAGAGAGAAGCACACATGCTTAAAATTAGTTTTCATTGTATGCTATGTAAACTCACGTTGGCATGATCATGCCTTTATAGTAATGCTAACGGCATGGAATGATCATGCCTATACCCATAAACAACGTCATAATGAGAACGTTCTACTGGTAACTACCCATCAATACGACATCCAGTTCGTATAGGATTAGTGTTGTCATATGCGTTATGGTATTGTCGAGTTTCCTCAGCACAATCAGGGCATGTTTTGTAACCACATTTACAGTTTCTGTATGGGAAAATACAACGTAATTTTATTTAAGTGTATTTCATAAAATAATGTAGACAGTATTGGGGTCCAGTTTTGTTTATTTGTCAATCTTATGTAAGCGCCTAATTACCAATCTAAATTGTCTTCAAAAGTAGTAAAAATTCAGTAAATAGAACTGTATCTGAAATAATATTTGTTACTTGGGATATTTATGTAATAATATCCTATCATATTCGTTAAGGAAGCTTATTTAAAGTGGTTATACTATGGAAGTTAAGTGTGAAAAATGAATAAAAGTGTATTGTGACTGTTCTAAATATATCACAGTTACTGCCACTGTTTCCTCGTGAATTAATTTTATGTGAATTAATGGACCATAAATATAATATAAAAATAGTATATGCGTGAATGAATGCTATTTTTGATAAAAATGTCATTCATAAATGAATGATACAAGTGATTTCGATAACGACCCGTGTTTAAATGAAAACAGCATACTTATTTGGAAAATACCGTCAGTATTGTCATATATATTGACACATGTCATACTAATTATCGCCAAGTTTCGCACTTCTGTCAATGTAGTTCTGTATCTTATTTCTCCGGAGAATTGAAATGTCCCTTTTTTCCATGAAATTCGACTCGCCCGTAAATAGGCCATTGAGAAACCAATGCAAACGTGCGGGAAAAGGCCAATTTATCTTGTGAAAAATTACTTCCACTTAACTCCAGTATTCATTTTCCAATTCGACAAATTAAGTCAGCGTTGTGAATTTAAGTTTCGTTCTAAAAATACTGAATTAGTAGGAAGAAACGTTGATACATATTAAATACGTTTATATTTAATCAAATTGTAAAACAAGATATTTTACTAAAAGAAAATTAAGCCATAATTAACAAGTCTGCTAACTGAAAGTTGAAACTTTAATTACGCTAAAGAGATTTGTATTACCAGTATCGTCACATTTTTAACGAAATGGCCCCATCGCACGCTATATTACCGTAAAATTAGCACGGTTATTCTAGTTCTTAATCACCTAGAAATTCAACAAAATAGTAAATCAATTATTACATGTTAATTGCTACCTATGATAATGTATTCTCTTTAAAGCATTAAACAATTGTATACACATAATTTGCATTAGCTTGGTATTTAAGGATGTATAATTTGGCAATAGTGTTGTCTTTCTTTAGACCAAGAAGAAGAAACATATAGTAATGTTAAAATATAAACTGTATTGTATTAAATTATGTAGCCAATTCCCAGTTAAGGAAAAATATCCAAATCTGTCAAATAAATTTTGGTTAAACATTAAACGCATTTTCCAATGAAATTGTAGTCTTTAATATTCGTTAGTTTTAACTAATTTAACTTTGAACAATAATCCTGCATTATCGTTATGTTTATTGTAAAATTAGTTGTAATCTAGACACATTATAGCCAGCATGGGAGGTGTAAATTTTGTGACTTATTACTAGATATAAATTAAATAAATAAATATGCCTTGGTTAATAGTGTAAATATAAAGAGGGGAATTTGAAGATACGTTGAGAGAATTGTTTTAATGTGTGATTTAGTTCTCGTGATTGTACAAATATGCAGGTGAAGAATCCAAATAAGCAGTTGTCGGCGGCAGGTGGACGATCAACAGGGACAGGTGAAAAACGATAAACGCAGTCAAATAAAACTAATGATGTTTTATACGATCTGGTTATTAGCCACATATCACTGTGAAATGACTAGCGTTCTTTCTAAGGTACATGCCTGTGACTCTTTTGTACATGTCCGACAGTCTTTGTCTGCTCTGAATTTGACCTCGTTTTCGACAACCACTGATATTTTCCTACTTATTCCCTTACGGAAAATGTTTTACCCGTGGTATTTTATACGACAAAAATAGAAAGACATATTGCAGTGAAATTTGTATTACGGGATTTATAAGCGGCCATGTGTTGTTAATACTATTTCCTTTTATATTGATATTTCCGGAAGTCTTTTTAATTCATATAATAACACACAAAAAAAGTAAAGTGTATGAATAGTAATACGCCTACCTTGTAGTGCATCCTGTTATAAGGATAGTTTAAATTTTCTGAATAATTATTATTTATCTATAAACAGAAATAGCAATGTATATGAATGTTAATACGCCTACCTTGCACTGAGGAATCAGACTGGCCGCTCGGACAACTAAGGGGATCTCGTCCTGGTAAGGGTGGGAGTCCAGGAGTCATTTCGGGGTAGAATGCCCCATTTGTATAGCTGGGCGGGTGGCCCGCTTGATAAACATCGCCGTATATAGGGGCGTAGTTTCTCATTTGAAGCGAGTTCATAGATCCTAAAGACGATATCTGCATCTGACGACAGTTGTTGATATAGTCCTGACTCGCGAAGGAATTGTATGCTCCTTTAGAGAAGGAAGCTCCCAGTTGGTACGTCGACATTGCGCACGAATTATGAGCCAGTGCAGCATCGTTACTGTAATTCCCCCATCCGTTTTGTCCCGACACCGCCAGGGCCGAGCGAGGCACAGAATCCTGACCCCCAGGACTAGTTGGGAGGATGCCGCTGGAACTCACACTCGAGGGGTAAAACGGCAGGCCCGTGTGGGCCAGAATATTGTTCGCCGGCTCCATTTTAGTTCATTCCACCTGAAAGATAATATTAATAATCAGGATGTATTATATCAGACGTGCGTTTGCTTGCTAGCTGCCGGTCGTGGTGAGACCAGTTCACACCAAGTCTTATCTTTAAAGTAGGGAAAAATACAATTTGTAATTGGAACCGACTTTATCAGTCATCGGTGGACACCTATCTTATGTCAAATGTATGCCAAGTATTCCCGGTTCCTCAACTAAACAAAGCTTGCGTTCGGTTCTACGTTAATCTTCTGTTTTAGGAATACATCTGTGAATAAAATCGTCGTTTTTATAGATGTATGTACCATTTCCCGAAAGAAGAACATTAATAGCACTTTTAAATAGCAGTAATTGTCTAATATACAGATTATAAGGATAAAACGGTAATGTGCAAATAACTAATTATCCTTCATGTCTGGAGAGCCACCACAGTCGTCTCCCTTTCATTGCAACTCGGTGTATAAAACTAAGCATCCGAAATGGGAAACTAAGGAATAAAATCAAACTATTAACACCAAATAAACATCATACCTACTATCGCTTGATCTCGTAGCCAAATGTGAAGATATCATTTGAAAACACGTGTAATATGTCCATTAATACGGTGCACATTGAAAACGCTAGTCTGTATTTCAACAGAGCTACTATATAGAGAGAAGATCCCTGTGATCTCGTATGCAGTCGACGGCATGAGGGGCCATGTGACCCGAGCTAGCCAATGAAACGCTGTGTCTTTTTCTATAGGCAAGCAGGAGCGTTCAACGATTTCCTGTAAACAACATCAGTCGCGATTAAACAGCAGTAGAACTCGCCAGCGTTTGTAACCCATACGAATTGAACTAGGAGTATTTAAACGAGCATACGAAGAAACAAACTTTACTATTTAACCGAGATCCTTGACGTTAGAATGAATATATGGGTACTACGTTATTCATGCAGGTCGGCTAATTAGCTAACCGAGGAGCCATAGAGCTCTCGGCCAATGAAATGGCATGTCTGGTTCCTAGCGCTCGGAGTGTGCGTTTTCGTGCTCATTTAATGTTTTCGGGTACAGATAAAGGGGCAGAGGTCCTCGGCTGATACATTCTTACGTTTCTAGCAATGACTGTTAACCAAATAATGCTCAATTGTAAACAACCTGCATTTTATTTCCACGATTTCGTTCGAAACCCGCATGACAATGGGTTTATGTAACGGACACGGTCGTAAATAAGTAAATATAGTGTACATGAGTATTAAATACCAAATGAATTATTGATATTATTCAGTGTTTATATCTGTGTTTAAGTACGCTGACGATATACACGAGTATGGCGTGCTAAAAAGGGGGGTCTCGATAATAAACCTAACCGTCGTTCACTTTATCGACTTCCAATTGCTAGTTTTACATTTACTGCATATAAAAAGCCTATATTTCGCTCAGAGGTTTACCTTTTATTTTATGCGCTCAACATCTATTGTCAGCTATGGGTCTTTTATATCCTATTAACTATTTAATAAGATGGGTATTTGTCTAAAATATCACTCGCGTGCATTTTATGATTAGTTTATATTCGGAAATGTGTTACGAGTCAGTGTCGGTCTTGCTAAATACGGCAATCACATGGTCAGACCGTTTAGTTCTCGGTATGTACTCCATCCAAGTTGCCACTTGCTCTGTGCGTGGATATCATAGCCTTATCACGCGTATATAATGAGAACAGTCTTATTTCTGTTCACCAATACAGAAAGGTGAAACATGTTGTTAAAAGCCAATCAAATTCTTATTGAATTCAGAATGCGCGTTGAGTATGAACAGCTCGTAGAAACATATCAGTAGTATCATTGCTTATGAGTATACGACATTAGTATTTTATTATTTACTATTTGCACTACATTGTATTAATATAGAGAGCAAGCTAGTATTGAAATTGTTACATATAATCTGCCATTTTCCGCAAAGCCGACGAGGGTGTGTATGTTTTCAAATAAAATGGAACTATTGACGTAAAAAAAAATAGTTTAAAAAATCAGCAAATTAAAATGCCCATGAATTGTTTAAATAGGAAATATAGTTTAAATATGACATAAACATTATAAGACCTATACAAGGTCAGAACCGGTTCAAAACTTCGACCGTAGTAACCTAGATGCGCTCGAGATAGTGAGCTATAAACAATTTGAACAGAAACGTCACTTATTGTGTAGGGCAAATATCATAAATAACCATAAATATGTATTGCATCACACGAAGCACGTGGTGAGCAGTCTTAAACTTTGCGACGTCGTAAATCTGTAGACCACGCCTCTTGTCTTAGAATGGCCAAAGGGAACTAACTCTTATCAATTATTAATATTAATTAATAAATACAATCGGATGAAATGATAAAGTGATAGCATACTACTAATAAACACAGATGCATGTGTTTGTTTGGTCATTAGCGGAACATAAATGAAAGGGCTGACGATAAACTAATATCCAGCATATATAGTATACATTTGAATTTCTATAACGTGAAATTGATATAGCGTTCGTTTCATTAATTATTGATTATTCTTATAAACTTGTTATTCAGATTGAACATAACAAATATATATATATATATAATTTAATGTTATGTATATTGTAATCGTATACATAGTTCTGAACGTTTGACGTGATCACCAATATATAAACATATCAGTAGAGGCTTCGGTAAGCACAATGTTAGTTTTCATGGGGTTTTTTCTGCGGTGTTTTTTTTTATGTTCATGGCTGCGGTATTAATAGCCTACTTCTTCTTTAGAAGTTAGTTCTGATTAGTGTAATTGTTAATTTAATTGTCTCCGTCAGTGGCAATAATTTACGTACTTTCAATGTCCCCGAGTTATTTACATGTATGCTGTTTTCTGACAAAGATACCCAATGCATTTCACTGTCTAGGAATCAAAGAAAGCGCAATGATGTATGTTTTCACCTTCATTAAAATCTGATAATCAGTGGTCCAGTGATGGAAAACAACCATAATGATTTGATGACTAATTACTTAGAAAATGGTCGTCCTGTTTCATTAGTAATAATTGCTCCGCTAATTAAATAATAAAAGTCGTAATAATGGTTAGAGACAAATCGTAGAATGGTTTATTTGGATTGAAATACAAAACATAATTTAGGGACGTACATGGTTATTTTACTGTTGTAATAGCGCTTTTTTTAAAAATGATTTATCTACGAATAATGTTAATTCAGTGTAGCACACGATACATGTTAATATACTTTAATTAACAACAACAACAAAATGCTAAATGTTATAAAATATATTATACCAACGAAAATGCGGTACAAGTATGTAGGCATTTATAGTTTCGTTATATATAACCAACTGATCCTCATATGGTCCCGTTATGATGATATCGTCAGTTATTGTTAGCATTATTGGTCATGAATGTCCGATAACATACGACTGACCGTCCACACTGAGTATATTAACGTCTCACGGTGAGATTTATGTTCGTTTTATGCCTGGATGTTCTGCAAATTTTAAAACCGATTTGTAAAAGCGTAAGGTAAATTAATGTGATCTGCTACTACACTAAACGACATCGTATATGCCACACTATTTTTCACGGCATGGGCATTACACCGACACATAAACAGCGCATTAATTGATCTTAAAGTAGTCGTTTTCGATACCTTTACAGTGGCATATACGAGAAGTATATTTCCCAGTGATGATGGTGGTAAATATAAAATAACAATGAAATGGGATGATATGGCAATAAATGATATGTAATCGACATGTGTTGGCTGTCAATCATTTATATCACGTGATTCCTGTAGGAGTTTATAGAAAGATGCATCGTGCCCGGGGGAATACATTTCAGTACAAATTAATACCTAGTTGGACCCTCTTTATAGGTGGTTTAATGCCACTGTCTTTGATATAACCGTTACCGGTCATTAGTATAGCAAGGGAGAATTATATCTTAATGCATTGTTTTCGTTCGTCTGTATACAACTAGGAACGATAACCGTGTGCAGCAGTTCGTCGAGCAAGAAACACCCGCAATTACAACCCGAATGACGACGGTGGTTACAATCCACGGGTAAAAGATGTACAAATGACACTCCGATTATTCAGAGGTTTCTGGCAACTTGAAATAGTGATACGTGTAATTTTCAAATATGTGGATAAAGTTGCGCAAATGATAATACTTAAAACGTGCAAATGGTCTGTCATTTTCTACCCGATGACATAGTGTTTATGTGGAATTCGATAGTCTTTGTAAGAAGAGATTTTTGTTCAAAATTACAGTGTTGTCCTGTTACATACCAAGGTGCAGAATGTAATTATGTGATACCACTTTGAACAGTCCTTTCATTTTAATTTGGAATAAATAACTTAAGTTACATGAAGAATAAGCTTGTAAAATATACCTTTAATACATTTTGTAAGAATATAGTTTGAAATTTGTAGGGGGAAATAGATTGAAGAAAAATAACCTTATTCGAATTAATCATTAGCATAATAAATATGTATGTATTCGTTTATTTAACTATAGACACATGCAATGGATTTGCTTTTGTGTGGATCTTGGATATTCAACTATTGAATGTCTAAGTATTAATGTATATATTGTTGTTTTTCCACTAATATTTCTGAGACACGAAACCTACGAAATTGCGACAAATATCTCAAATTATTTACATAGAATATGATTTTCAGTACCTTGAATTGTGTACGGTGTCATT
Organism: Lepetodrilus schrolli; assembly: GCA_032361225.1. Lineage (NCBI taxonomy): Eukaryota > Metazoa > Mollusca > Gastropoda > Lepetellida > Lepetodrilidae > Lepetodrilus > Lepetodrilus schrolli. Next base: position 39,792 of record JAUTBT010010216.1, read on the forward strand.
GTTGTATTTCTCATCCACTCTCTTACTCAAAGAAAATTTAAAGTATTTGAATATCGTTAAAAATATAAATCTAAATTCGATTAAATATGGGAATAAATTAAAGACATTTTCTGAAATCATTTTACTGTGCATGTAAAAAGCTGGCTTCCAAACGCGGAAGAGCGTTCAAAGGGCGATAAGTCTTGCATTATATATGCTTACCACACACATAGTGCTACACGCGAGTTTTCCACTGTATCAACATTGATCTTTCAATACAACAGTCATTAACGAGTAAAGATATACCAGATTTCGTTGCTCCATGACCCGTGCCGGATTTTGATGTCGACAAGTCTTTGTGCCCGATTCTGTGATTTAGTGGGAGGAATGTCAAAGAAAACTATCATAGTTGTAACATCGCGCTCAACGTTATAAAAACAAATCCAAGACATGTTTTTTATCAAATACAATGGAGTAAGTACCTACCAATTGACGATTATTACAAAGACTTCACGTAATGTATTTTAGCATTATTTATCAATGAGCCCTCCAATGTACTCGGATAAAGATATACCGTACCTGCAATAGTGTATCCTATATGTGGCTTGTATAACAATTCAATATTCAATAATGTCATAAAGTGCTACTATGTAATTTATTTTATTTTATATGAAATACGGTATACATATGATACAGTCGATGAATACACAGCATTTTGTAACTGAGATATATCACATTGCTATGATGGGAAGATCGATATGTATGTATGTTGATACAAAGTAAAATACAAATCATAATCTAACTTTACAACTCTGGATGCTAGTTTTACTTACCAGTTGTGTAAAATACTTCATGACATACTGTATACATGAAATGTAAATCCAATTACGTTCATCAGTCAAGATTTTGGTATAAAACTTAGTGTATGGCCCAAGGATGAGCTCCAAGCGAAGTGTGTAACTCTAAGCTTTGCTCGGGCCATAAATGTGGAGAAATGGGTTCGAGTCTTATGGCGCTTTTCTTTGATCTTGGGCGACCGTCGCGAGAGAATGGTGCTTCAATGTTTCGCTTATGCGCATCGCGAACTGATTTGCTAGCTTATATTGGCCTCGTTTCTCATTCGCTGTAACATCGACTGACTTCAACCAAGGAAGACTATGTCTTATCATTAAGGTGGAATTTCTTGCTACACTTCAAGCCCCAAATCTCTAATGTTCCGCCCAATTTTGACTGAAATTGGTATTCTTTATTTGGCAGGTGTTTCCTGTGTCAGAGAGGGAAGAAAAAAAGTTCAGAGTGAAGCCAAAGGCTATTCCAATTTTAATGTGTCCATTTGAACTCTCATACGCACAAGACTTGGTTTGTATTTAAAGACCATGTTCTCTCTTTGAAAAGGGGAGAAATCATTCGCACTAAAATAATAAAAGTTCCTGTGGTTCTATCAAAGACGAAATAAACACACTAACTTTGTTTTGAATTTGTGACAAAGGGAATTTAATTGTCTTTTGCCATTACTCCATCTAATGTCATGGCCTCTTTAATGTCTTCATTCTCATTAAATAATGTTTTCCCAAAGAAACTGGACGTTTCTCATTGGGGATCGTTTTCAATTTTATGTATAAGTGGAATCAACTTTACTGCATAATCGGTTCATTGTTCACGTTTAGTTAATAGATTGTCGAGAACATGAGTATGATATGCTATTTATTCTAAAGTTACAATAACTGTGAAAATATTGGCTCGAACTCTATTATGTATCAGTTGGTAAATGTCGCTGGTGATTCCATCGAGTTATATATAGTATAATGCTACACATGAACATAGCATAATTGTATCATTGTAATATATGTTTAACGCATTCAAAATCGAATTATTTGGATATATTATGGTGCGGAGAGAAAAAACAACAGTTTAAGGTATATGCAAATGTAACGCGAACTACAAAGCAGGGTGGAATTAGAGTAGCAGTTTCTGACATAAAACAGACAGTTTGATCAGTGTGACCCACGTGTATACATTGTCTGTAAATGCACTGTTCGAACTTCAGTAGCATGATTACAGGAAAGAAGTCCCTTTAAATTCTATTGTCAGATTTGTCAATTCCAATCGATTTCAAACTTGCTTAATGCACCAAACATTCCCTTTCATTATTTCATCGTAAATGTCCTACTTGCTTTTCATTCCTATTGTCTTTGGAGGTAGTTTGACTGTTTTAAAGTTTGCCATTCCGTTCAGGAAAGAGTATAAAACAGAGCAAACTAAAGGAAATATTTGAAACATGAGAAACCTAATATCGAGTCCATGTGACCCAATGTCTCTATTTTTGTCAAATTCAAAGGAATTGAAACCAATTTCTCAGAAGGATTCATCTCCGTATTTTTTTATGGGACCCTCACATCGTAAACATGTCCCCAATGTCGTTTGCATAACATGTTCAGTTAAATGACGGTCTTCGAAAAGTAAATGTATTAAGTCACTCAAGTAAAATGTAAAATCCCATAAATGGCTATAATTTCAGGTTTGAATGTCCATAGACTGGGGTAGATAATAACCTATATGTTTTCAAGAAGGGCGTCGTTATCTGTCCCTAGTCTCCAATCACTGGGTTCTTAATAATAGATGCTATCAACATGCATGCTCTTAACATTTCAATAGCATAGCAAGTTCTGCAAAGCTCTTTGTGCATGGCTTATCCATTATGATAGTCTGTAGATTATCTTAAAGAGCTAAGAGTGAAGACTAGCACCAAGAGGTGTCCAGATACTTGTATTCCATCGACATTAAATTGTAGCAACAACAAAAATGTAAGTGCGCATACGTTACATATAATTACATATTGGTGGACCGTATTAACTATTAATTAACTATTAATTAACTATTAATTAATTACTATGCGAACATTGTGCTATCGATGTTCGTGTCATATCTGTGATGGTACTTGTTTTTTCTCTCTCTAAATGTACATGTATCTATAGTCCAACATTCGATTGTTACAAATGACAACTTGTGTCAACGTTTGTCACATTGTGATACTAGTATTCTATATAAACATTAGCAGGCAGTTCATGCGAAGTTCATTGTTTTTCGGCAGAGGTCGCCAGTATAAAATCAGAATAAAAAAGTAAGATTATCCATTAGAAAATAAGAATGTATTTCTTCCTAAAAATGACGACTAGCGTCATGCATAGCAATGACGATTGTACATATAGTTTTGAACGATGGGCACATTTACATGATAATAATACATGTTATCAACAATCTATGATCTATTCAAAGCACTGTAGTAGTAGTAGTAGTAGTAGTAGCAACAGTAGTATAATTGTAGTATGAGTAGTGGTAGTAGCAGTAGTAATAGTAGTAGCAGTAATAGTAGTAGTAGTAGTAGTAGTAGTACTAGTACTAGTAGTAGTAGTAGTAGTAGTAGTAGTAGTAGTAGTAGTAGTAGTAGTACATACTATTGACGAAGAATAATTATACAGTAACGGTTTTATCGGAGTTTGTCAAAGAGATACGATGTTTCATTACTACTTGTACTGTTTCTTTCTGTTGGATCAGTACTTCACTCTTATTCCAACAATGGGGCCTCGAAGACTCACCTGTCTCTTTACCAGCATCCACAATAGTTAGTTTTCTATAAATATCTGTGATACTCAATGTACTCCCCAAATCACATGTAATGGATACATGTTGTTTGCTAAAACGTAAAATAGGGAATATTTGTGAACGTATTTACACTAACCCCCAAAGGGGGCATGTAAGGCCCGGTACCCCATTCTAGATGTATAAGTTGATGGTAAGAGATTACATCTGCTAGTTTAAATGAAACACACAAGCTACAGATTAAGAAATATAATTACATTTTATGACGCATTTGAACGATAATAATTATTTCGAATAGTATAGGCAAGTTGATCGGATAGCGACTACGTTGAAGAAAACAAACATCAGTATCAATGAGAATCTTAGAATTATCCACTACGGACGATATGAAGCATACTGGCAAGGATAGTAGCCATGGGTCTAAACGTAAAAGACCTTCGGTACTAAAGAATCTTGTCAATGAAGACCATATTGCAATACAATGGTGGAATTTACATGTTCAATGAAATTATTCAGAATATTGTCTGACGTTTACCAATCTTGAAGGTGCTATTAATTTCACAGGGCGTGCCCACAGCTTCGAAGGATACATATGATACATGCATTGAAAGGAATGTTACTATATTGTGGTCATTTATAGCATACTATGATATAGATACAGATCTACATATTATGTGTGTTAAGGGTTATCATAGTCACATTTGTGAAAATCTTAGCTAGGACCAAGTTACGCTTTAGCAATTAGTATGAGTAATAATAGTAATAAGTAATCTCCTAACATAGAATCGTAGTATGTAACATTATGGAGTTGTAGTTTAGTGGTTTGTACTGTACTTGGTAGTTTGGTGGTTTGTACTGTACTTGGTAGTTTAGTGGTGTGTACTGTACTTAGTAGTGTAGTGGTTTGTACTGTACTTGGTAGTTTAGTAGTTTGCACTGTACTTGGTAGTTTGGTGGTTTGTACTGTACTGGTTGTTTAGTGGTGTGTACTGTACTTGGTAGTTTAGTGGTGTGTACTGTACTTGGTAGTTTAGTGGTGTGTACTGTACTTAGTAGTGTAGTGGTTTGTACTGTACTTGGTAGTTTAGTAGTTTGCACTGTACTTGGTAGTTTGGTGGTTTGTACTGTACTGGTTGTTTAGTGGTGTGTACTGTACTTGGTAGTTTAGTGGTGTGTACTGTACTTGGTAGTTTAGTGGTGTGTACTGTACTT